>JAOYMO020427787.1:0-23117 GCA_025802455.2 Iodosphaeria phyllophila | reverse complement strand
AGTTGAAGTTGGAGTGATTTGTATGTAGCTTGCGTACTAACGAGGGGGGGCTACTAACGAAGCCGTGATACACGGTACATCCCAAGCCCTGACGTGACCGCTTTCCTAATTCTTCACCGCCTGCCCCGTCGGCTCGCTCGCATCAGTTATGGGCACCCGACCATGCGCATGGTTTGCAGCATGCAATTTTTCTGGATTGCCAGGGGCAGAAGTAGTAGCAGACAGTATCGTGAGCGATAGCTGCATCATGGGTGACAGCGACATTTGCGCCAGTATCGTGGGATTGACTCAGACATGCGGGGCAGAAGCCAGAATCCGCTTTGAGCGCAAGCCTGCATTTTGCCGGTCGGGCTTGGGATTTAGCCTAGACTTGGTAAAAAACGGCATAGCCAAGCGTTGTGGTGGCTATTTGGACCCGAGGTGGTAACCACTTCAGTCCGGCTTGAAAGTCATGGCCTGACGAGTGGCCAGGCCCTAGGCTCGGCTTGCCTGCCTGAATAGAGCGAAGGGTTCCCAGTCATTTTAGAATGCCTGCTTAGGCTGACCTGAACTGCTCAAGATCTTGGGAATCGTCAGATGGCGGATTGGTGTACAGTACCCGGAGTTGGCTCCTTTCTGTGCCGGGATAAACCATTGTCCAGGACCTGCTGCACGAAGTCAAGAGTGCTGCAAACATACTGGTATGGCAGAAGCATGGACAGAAGAGTCAGACAAACCAGCTATCGATAAGCCCCGCCAACTGATCCACGCGTAGCTACCTGAATCTACACAGTACGTCAGAACTGGTGAGCAGATGGAAAGAGCCCGCATGTCAGTCTTTCCTGATCCCCATGAGCGAATAGCGAGCTGCTCTCGACTGGAAAAAAACATACGTTGGAAGACTCGGTCGTTCCGCGACTCTCTGGGGCTTGGTGAAGGTGCTAGGACCTTAGGAAACGTACACGAGTTCCCCGCGACGTGCAAATCTGCCGCCATCGCTCAATATCGGGTTTCACGATCTGTACACCCCCAATACGACAGCCTCGCTCCCAGCCCGCCATGGCATCTTCTTCGACTTCCTCAGACAAGATCAGCAAGATCATCGCACGGCTCCAGGCGCGGATCGCAGAGGGCGCCTATTATGAGGCACAACAGCAAACGCGCGTTGTAGCCGCGCGCTACATTAAGGCTGCCAACTGGACAGCTGCCATAGACATTCTATACTCTGTGGCCCAGTCCTTGTTGCGTGCTGGTCAGGGTGGTTCGGGGGGCGATCTTTGCGTTCTGCTGGTAGACACATACCGCCAAGCAGCCCTGCAACCCGACGCAGACACCAAGGGTCGGTTGTTGACCTGTTTGCGATTATTTGATAGCGCGGAGCCAACTCGGAAGAAGTATATTGGAGAGATGTTGACGTAAGTCGGGGGAGCCGGTTTCCGATTCTTGATTTATTTATCATGTCTCTTACAGCTACATAGATGGTCCAGCAAATTTGGCGAGTATCCAGCCGGTGACCCGGAACTTCATCATGTTGCTGGCTCGTTATACGCTGAGGAACATGAGCCCATAGAGGCAGAGCGGCATCTGGTTCTTGGCACCCGCGACTCCGCCGAGGTGTTGACACGGTTAGAGTACGATTGGTTTCGCGAAGACGACTCACACACCGCAGCCCTATATGCGGGACGCGCCGTGCTGCCTTATTTACTTGTGGCAAACGTGCATGCAGCGAATGTGGCGTATAAGCACTTCACAAACGCCTTAGTGCGCGATCAAGGGTCCAGCATGAGTGCGCAGGATGTCAGCAGCAGTAGCGCAGACATGCGTGCATTCCCCAGTGCTCCGTTGCTCAACTTCTTGGGTCTTCTATTGCTAGCTATTCAGCGTGGCACGGCCGATCTCTATCGCCAACTGACAACCAAGTATAACTCACTGCTGCGTGAGGTGGAGGAATGGCACGAACCCCTGGAGATGATTGCTGAAATGTACTTTAATATAACAAGACCGCGGCAAAGCAATCCTCTGATGGACATGATGAGCGGCATATTTGGAGGGAGTGACGGCGCCAGTCGACCACCTCGACGGACAGTTGGTCAGCAGGCATCATCGTCGATGTCTTTACCAGCCGAGGAAGCCTTGGATTGAAGCTGGCGCTGCAATACACGACTTCTCTTCGGATCAAGGTCTGAGTCTGCCAGGTTTCCTCCCAAGATTAGGTGGTCGATAACTGGCTCACTGATTGGAACTCCTGAAAACTCTCAACATTGTGTGGGAAGTGCGTGTAACGATGAGGCCGCTGAACCACAACCTTAAAAAGGCCGAAATTAAAGTGGGATGCGAAGTAGGGGCTTAGATTTCTCCAAACACGGCGCCCTCATTACTATTACTGAAGACGCAATATCTCCTCAGGTTCGAACATCCACTTATCCTCTGCCAGCGCGGCAACTTGCGCTCTCATGCTGGCATGCAAAACATCAAGAAGTTCGATATGTTCTCTCTTGGCTTCTACATCCCAAACTTTACGCAATGTTCATGTGAGCGTCCTCCTAGAAACAACGCTGGTAAGGAATGTTGGCAAAATAGAGATGCTTACCATTGGAACTGGCCGGCCTTTGATTATAATTGATTTGATGTTCCCGAACTGCTTCAGCCAGTCTTTTTCTTTCAACTGCGATAGAAGTCAGTTAATATGTGATCAAACGAATCCGTCTTCTAAAAATTAATGGACTGAGCATTCGTATGATGTCCGTCCAACTGATGTCTCAAGCTTTGGTAATAATCTAGCATAACATGTCGGGTCACGGCCGGGTTGAGTTTACTCACCTTCAGCCTCCATTTGCTCGTCCACGATCTCAGCGTCGCCAGGCTCTCCGACCGGCGGTGTAGGCGGGTCGCTAATCTCGAAGTCACCATGCCGGTTGCGCACCACAAGATCGTCAGAGTCGGACAAGACATCGACAGCATCAAGCCTCAGTGTCTCAGCTGAGGTCGAACTGGACGAAGCTGGTGTCGGACGACGCGCCAATCCACCCGTTATAGATGATGATGACGATGAGGACTGGAATAAATTGCGTCGCACGCCGACAGGTCCTGGGGCGCCTGCCATAGACGTCGCCGCTGTTCGAACCGGGCGAGCGGCGCTTGGTCGAGTCACAGGAGGAGGACGATCTGCCATTTTCAGGAAAGCGTTTTCTTAGGTGTGTTGAATGCTAGTAATAATGCTCAATACTGATGATCATCTCACTCTTGCATAGTTTTGGGCATGTAGGGCACCGCAGACGTGAAGTTTGCTGTTGTTGGTAATCGACGTCCACAGCGACTCAAGTACGGTAGGCAATCACCAGTGCAAGGTAAGCTAAGGAGGCACTCAGGCACTTGAACAGCAACACGCACATCAATCGAGGATAGCCAAAAGTACTGCACGAGAGTGCCTACAGTAATATTTAACAAGTGACTAGTCTAGAACAAAACATGCTTATAATTCAGGTAGCATAGATTCTGAACCTATGCAGGAGCAATTGCATGCTTATTATGTTGGTCTCATTGCCTGCTTCGTGAAAGCTACCACAGTAGGCATTTTGGAGGTGAAGCTTGCACAGCATCGGAATCTGTGGAGTACTGCAGTTTGGCTGCCTGGTCGGATCTGATGTGCCTTGCTCCCGGGTAGCCGTAGTCGCGGGGAACCCAAATCATGGATAGATTCGAATCTAGCATTAATGCGGTAACAAATTCAATATTTCCATTCTCACTAACCAACACACGGAATTTGACTCCAGACTGTGTCGTTCCTTCCCTCAGATATGCGGAGGAATAAAATCAGGATCTTTAACATTGAAACATTGAGGATTCGCATTCAACTTGCTCTTAGCCAACACCAGAAGGATTATTTAGCCACATCATTACGCAGCTTTCGTCAAGTCGCTTACAAGATGGCTACAAACAGCGAGAATGCAGCAACCTTCTCGTTCCACATTCAGCCGCTGGAACGGTTCACTGGCAACGCTCAGCCTGTGAAGAGACCAAAGGTAAGCCAGCCGAGGGAAGCGTATATTCGTGCGTGGATATATGTCGATGAACCCCGAAATACTCAGATTTCCTGATGGGCTTTTGATAAGCCGCGAGATATTGGATCCTCTCCACCGGTTTATATCAGGAATACTTTTCAAGCTGATCACTTTAGCAAGGAATTTGCGTGTTTCTCTTATGACAACGATCATAAGTTTCGCATTGGCGACTCATCCTTACAATGGTATTACACGCCTCAAATAGGAGCAGACTTATCAAGCGGCTTTGAATCGTTCGACAAACATGATGACTCTATCGATGAGCATCTCGACAGTCTTCTCAAAACCATCATATCACATGAAAAAGCAGAGGGCACCAAAATTGATGCACAGCTTGTTACTTGGCGCGGCATGATTACAAAAGTCAGTTTTCCATGCTACACTTGCCTCTATTCTGGTCTCAGGCTGGGTTGATCTGATAAATGAACTCTTAGATCATGGCGACACCATTCGACGATAGGGACGGGTGAGCATTTGACAGTTCCCACTGCACAACTGGAAATTGCATGCTGACTATTGTCTGCAGATTTGAGATGAACGCCACATTATTCCAAGTACGTAAAATGTCTTGCATATGTCGTGAATATGTGAATATGGAGACTGATGATTGCAAAAGGATTGCATGTGCGTGTTGAGGGAGCTCCAAAATTAAACCGTATTCTCGACTGATAGGCCTGGGATGATCATAGATTCGTCGAGGAAAGTCATGAGTACAAGCAGGCCGCAAGGAGGGAACAGGAAAGTCAGCAACATAATCGACGAGGTGGCGGGGGGCACAGGCATAACCCGCAGCCACCTCGTCCATCACAGGATGTCATGACATATTGGGGTGAGTGAGCCCTTTTGCGAAACTCTCCATTGCTAAAGTTGTTACCTCAATGCCATGTAGGTTACAAATTCGAGACGCTCTCGACTATACCCGCTCCATGGGCCGAAACTAGCAGAGATTATATCGAAAGCAGGCCCGAGCTTCCAGTCAGCAACAAAGCACAGTACTGTTCACTCGTCCGCACGGGACTTGGGAAAACGATCATGTGTATCGGTGGCGAGGTAGATGCTGGTATGTATCCCACTCCCCTAGCTTGACACCCGGGTATCTTCTAATTTATGAATAAATCGTTGCAAAGTTTGGGACGAAAAGCCTGAAGAGAAAGGCGCTCCCATCAACTGGGTTGAGCTCAAGACAAGTCTCTCAATTCCGCCAAACAATCAACGTACCATGGCCAATTTCGAGCGAAAACTCATGAAATTTTGGATTCAATCATTCCTCCTTGGAGTACCACGCATCATCGTTGGCTTCCGTTCTGAGCAGGGCATTCTTGAAAGTCTGGAGGACATACGCACCGAGTCCATACCTATAACTGCGGCGCAGAGAGGCGTGAAGAGTTGGAATGCCGCCGTATGTATCAACTTTGGTGCCATCTTTCTCGAGTGTAAGTCTTTTTATAAACCTTCTCCTGGCGTTCGTTCCGCTCAAATTCACATATGACCGGGCAAGTTGACCTGATCTCCTTCTAGGGCTCAAAACGCAAATTACTACAGAAGGGGTGTGGCGAATCCGCCGCCAGCCAAACTCGCCGCTCGTTGAGGTTTTCCAAGTCGAGAAGAAAGGCCACGGACGCATTCTCACGGAGGAGTTCTTGGCCTGGAGAGAAAAGGAGATTTGCCCCGACGAGCTGCTTCCAAATCCGAATGAAGAGAGCAAAGGAACGGAGCCTAAGGCTTCCTGATGAAGAGTGAAGGAAGGTGTGGATTTTGAGCTAATCCCTGCTATGGGTAGCAGCCGTTCTACGAGCGGCTACTGAGATTAGAACTGTTATCGATGCTAAGTGCGCTATAACCGCCTCGTGAGTTACTCTAGGGGGCGATTGATATGGTATTAAAATTCAAATCCATTGGTGCTATTAAATAGTCCCCCATCTATATACGACGATCCAATTTTCAACCGTAATTCCTAGCCAATGAACGTCACGTAGGCTACTGAAATTATATCAGTATACTTGAAATAAGGAGCGCTTTCCTATGATAACACTCTTGTAGGGCGTGTAGCCGAAACGCCGCTTCACTACGATGCGTGGGAGCGCCTGTCGGGAGGGCATGTGACCACCTACCATAATAGTATGCATGACCGTTGGGAGGCATTGAAAGAGGCCCACGGCCAAAGAATTCCGTATTGAACAACAAGATCTCTCGATTTGCACAAGAACAAAGGAAACCCCAGCAGAATTGCCAGGTTTGTGTCATCTTGAAAAGGGGGTGGTTTGATGGTAAATTGGTTAAATTGGCGTTTTCTTTGATCATGTCCCGATGGATAGAAGGGATACGAGAAAGTCTGTCTCTTCTGTTCCCACCTTAACAAAAATATAATAGCAAGTATGATGTTAGACATCCAGCACCATACCTGTAGAGACCCCTTGATCACACTGTCAGGAGGGAATTAACAGAATTCGGTTCCAACCATCGCGTTAGGAAAAGATGTATTCATCGTCGAGAATACATGTCATGTTCCCGATCCACCTCCGAGGCTTTCCGCCTAGACTTTGGCGAGGCATAGAGGTTACAAGATCGTCAGGACACTATATAACAATTTCGACGAGCTCGAAAACTACAAGCGGTCTCATTGGAGGAAGATCGAAAATGGAACCCGAAAAATGACCAAGCGCTAACAATTAGGGGGGTGGGGAAATGACGCTGAGCAATACCATGAACTTCAATGTATGACATGCATATAATGTACACTAATCTGACGAAAGCCCTCCCATTTGTCTTTGTGGATCTGTCCTATGAGAATAATGATTATCCGGAAGGCTCGGCGCTGGTATGCGGGCGAGCTTGTTTCTATGCCAAGCTAAGCTTATGTTGAATGCTGTATATGGTACTCATCATCTGCTTCTTAGTTTAAATCGATGACCTCGATCTCACGCCAGTCAAGGCCACAATGTCCTGTTTGGACCGTTTAGGCAGTGGCTGCTAAGAAGTATGCACAATGTCATGCTCCGCATGGCTATCTATAATCTCGCAATGAATAACTATGAAGATACTGTCTCGATAAGTTAAAGCAAAAAAGAATGACATAAAAGGGAGCACACTTGTTTGGATGTTATGATCCACAACCCAAACCACATTTCCTACGAAATAGCTGGCCTATTTCCTTATCCTCCAAGCTGCGGATAGACTCTGGGGCACTCAAATTTGAATGTCTCGAAGTCCATCCGCAGTCCAGGGGATATGGCACAAATTCCACTCACGAAGGGGTTCCACCTGGCTCATACATAGTGGTAGCCCAACCTCGACATACCACGCTAACAACGCCCGTTTAACCGCTTGATGCGCCTGAAGCGAGCCGCTTTGCCGCAGCGAAGCATCGGTGGCTGCATCTTCGCTGGCCGGCGCTCTTTTGAGTGGTTTTCTCGAGCATCTTCTCTCTTCGCACCTGGCCGTAGCTTCTGAGCACAGCTAGACTAAGTGAAGTACGGCGCACTAAGGGGAGGGGTCTACTATAACTCCAGCGGGTCGATCCGATGGAACAATTGTGGCACATGATGGAGATCCCACCCCCTTCCCCCTATTGGCTGTAGATCGTCCCCAAGAAATTGCAACATGGGCATACTCCGAATTACTGCCGTGCCCATTGGGCGTACAAGGCACATTATATCGTCATTCCTGCTGCCAAGACCCCAGTATAAGGATGAGGAGGCTTTCTCGAAGTCAGAACAGCACAAGTTGCCGAGCGGGCCGGATGAAGTGTGGGGAAGCTTGGCGGATATTAGCAGCATTTTTGTTTCCTGTAGTCGCACGCTTGTGTACGATCCCGGGTTGCATCTTAAGCTGCCGCGTTCCCAACTACAAGACCCTATCGGGTATCCCTTCCTAAGAGATGATCGTGATGATTCAGATCTCCGGGGCAACTTGGCCTTTTCCGGAATCCTACCTTGACACATCGACGAGCTGTTCCTTAGTGGTATGTAAGTCCAATAAAGCCTCCATGTCAGCAAAGCAAATAATCCTACTTACCTGCAGTGGTATGATTCTGTAGAGACCATATTATTGGTGTACTAAGCCAGCGAACTGCATATCCAACCATTGGATCCTTGAAATCGATGCCAAGCATGCTGCATTCCTATCCTCTCGACTGCCGGATAATGAAACGTACTTTCCTCATGCCTAGTTCCATGATAGCTGCCAATAGATATCTCCGTCTCCGCGAAATTCTATCTAAAAGATGCCCCTTTGTGCAATTTCTATTTTTGGACAGACTTTCGGAGACACGGAGGCAGCGGATGACTGACATGACACTGAGTGAACCCGGCGGGCAAGAGCGGGGTGGGTCCTTGAAGGGAACCTCGCATGTTCTGCGTGGAGGTGGAGTTTGGGAAAACGAAAGAAAAGACGCGGGGGTGGAGATGTAACGTGTAGCTCTATGCATGAGAGAATATGGGGGATGCATATAGTGATGCATGATGGACAGTATTGTTCAAGCATTGCGCTGGAAGAGCTTTGGTTACGATGCCGCTAGATGCAAGGATGCTGCTATCGATCCTGATCTCTAGCTTGAAGAGGTTTGCGGATTGGGGGCTTGCAACGACTTCGATCGAATAAATGGCTGAAGAAAGAGACATTGCGGGACATAGCAGCTTACCAATCACTCATCCCTTCAACACGTTTTCCCTCATAGAGGATGTTCTTGTGGCTTGATGGTCCGCGACTCAGCTGAGGGTTACACAGTAGACTCTTAACACTGGAGTCTATCTGGTGGTACCTGATTTAGGGGGGGCTACCAGCCGTGTGCAACGGGTACCAGTACAGGAAGCAAGACCAAATCAAATGGGACAGGTCACAAGATGAACGATTTGAGCACGCCAGACAGTACTGTACCTAGCTGGCGTCTCCCCTGTCCGCCTGCGTGAAAGCCCAACTGCTGCTGTCTACCGTTTGTATTGTACATAGAGTATTCTGCCTATCGGTATGAGATTCATGGACTTTCCTTCTTTGTAAAGCGAACTCCATCCGCAAAAAAAGCCTTGCCCAGTTAGAATTCACCCAAGTATCGTATGTCGATCGTCACTGCGGCATTTGCATGTCGCCAAGCTCTCTCTCTCTCTCTATTCCCCCCTCAGACCCCCCTTTTCCGAAAGGTACTGCTTGCCAGCCGATGTTGCCGGCGTCGGTATCTCTACAAGCAAAGCTTCGGAACAATTGAGTGCCGCTGTCAAGGAAACGGGGGGGGGGGGCTTGAGAGCATGGACCATTTGCAGGATGGCCCGTGCATCGCCAGCCACCATGTGACTTCTTCCCTACTTCCGCGTGGCAGGATCACGCTACTCGGATAGACAACACCTTAATACTATGTATGAGACCCATGTAAAATACGACGCCGGTACATTGGCAACGGTAGCCTTGTCAACGACTACTGTAAAAGGGGCAGCTCGGCGTTGGAGCGTGAGAGTCCGCGCTGTCAAGTCACCGCATCGCCATGAAATTTTTCCTCGGCGCTCCACATCCCCACAATCAGAACACCGATTTTCGAACTGCCAAAACGTCATGTTTCATCGACAGAGAGAGGGGCGGGTAGGCAGGTAGTTACCGGTAGGTAGTGAGAAATGATAAAAGAGTGGTGTACCTACCTAATCCCAGTCCAAGTGCCGAGAACCTGTGGGTAATAGGGCTTGAGTGTTTGTCTGTTACAGTGACGCGCGGTACAGCTCGGCAGGTAATGGATGGAATCTCTTGCATTGACTGTTGTTCTGCTGCTTGAAGGCGAAGGGGTGGGTTTATTCGTCAAGGCCATGAAATCGAGGGATCGGAGCGGGTAAACACAAGGAAAGGGGCGGACGTCCCATTTAGCGGAGCCAGAATCCCGGAGACACTTCAAGAGAACCGAAGAAGAGTGGGGAGGGGGAGCGACGAAGATGAGGATGTACCATGTTTACTTTGTGTCTTGCCAGGGGTCGTACCAAAGGGCCCCCAAGAACCTTTCTAGGAGGTACCACAGGGATGGGCAAACACAGTCAGCGACAACAGAGAGTAGGAAACGCCAAGAACTGCTATTTGAGAGCAGGTGCAGCAAATACAACAACGTTGGTAATAGATGTGACATTCGGGTAGATTTATATGCGGCGCGAGCCGCTAATGTATATTTATCTTGCCATATCATCAGATAACCGGTATACCAATGAAGGTCTTGAGGAAGTAGAAAAATATTGGGAGTCGAGCAACGTGAGAGCGGAAATCTCCAGTATCTCGCCATCAAGGTTGCTCCAGATCAGCGCCCAGCAGCCGTCTTCAATAACCATCTGACCCAGTTGGATAGCCACTTCCACAATACATGAGTCTTCTTTCCTTCCCGCTCATGGCCTACGGTAATGCGATGCTCCTAGAGGCCACATTTCCTCAACTCCATCTTTCATGCTGGTTGTAAATGCCCAAAAATAACCCTGAAAATCCTCCAGAACTAGTATTTGATATGCGCCCAAGATTATGTTCCCATGATTCATCACCTCCCGCTCTTAATGATTCTCGTAAGCTTTGTCAATGCTGTTTCCGTGTCTAGTGCCTTTGGTGCCGTTGAACACCTTCCCTATGCATTTCCCAGCCTATACCATCCTATGCATATGCTCCCAGCCCGCGAAATGACTACAAGGTTGCCATCACTTGACGGCGAATATCAAGGGGGTATTCTGCGTGAAAACTTAATCGCTGCCGAAATCAATGACCCAAAGATGCTTGGAAAAAAAATGAGATAATGAAAAATGAAATGAAAGAAAAGAAGCGAAAAACAAAAAGAAAAGAAAAGAAACCCTAAGATCGACCCCAACCATGCCCCAAAGGTCATGCCATGTGAGCCGGCGATATGCGACTCTCGATCTGCATGTCGTCCCACCTAAGTCAGCGCTCTCCCTATGAAGATCGGGACAGTAGTGGTTGCGCGGTTTCGGATTGGGCGCTGTCGGAACCGTTTTGCTTCTCAAACGACTTATTGCCGCTCGACCGAGATATGCTGTTGGACGAGGGGCGGCTGAAAACCTTGCTACCGAGAGACTTGAATTTGCTGGGATTTTCGGGCTGATCGAGGTAGACATCCGTAACAGGCTCAATCTTGAACCTGCAGAACAGGGTCGAGAACATAAACTTGTCTCCATCGGCGTTATACAAGGGCAGTGTGCGGTAGCCTTGGTTTAGGTTTCGCAACTTGGCGGAATATGTTGCCAGAGGCGTTGTGTTCTCGCGTGTACTTTCACCATCAGGAGAAGCTTTGACGTTCAACTGGACAAAAACGAGCTCGGGGAATTTGGTAGTAACATGAAATTCACCCTTGTGGTCGAATATAGGGTTGAAGCCGTTTTCTCGAACCACGCGTGTACAACTGCGCAATTCCTCCTCCTGCGTGCCAGCCTTGTCGTCAGCGTTACCAATCTTGTGTCGTTTGTCGTTTGCATGGTACACCTGGATTTCGACATATGGATCAAATGTCCGGTGCGACGGCAAACTGTTGGGACGCATTAATTGCTGGGCAGAGATAATATTAACAGAAAACTTGACGCTCTTGCGTCGCAGTTTTCCAACGGCTTCTTGAGGCAAACCGTTGGGCAACATCTCGATCTCCCGCATGGAGTGAGGCTTCAGAACATATCCAGAGTAGTCAGTGCCGCCGCTGAACATAGCTTGATTCAGTTGCATGCCCAAATCGTATGTCTGCCAGTTGAGTGCCGACATCTGCACGCCCTTCCTCCAGTGGATCAAGGGGTTGAAGTTATGAGAACTTATGCGCGTGTATTGTGGATATACACGCATCATGTAGCGCATGTTGTGGCGGAAAATAGCATCCTTGAAGTCCCTGGACTTTGTTGCATTGGATCGGAATGTGCCTTCCATGAAAGACAAGATGTGATAGGGCATCTTGCATTCAAGCGACTGAAAGTTGTCAAATTTCACGCCAGCGCAATATACCCCAAGGTTGCCTAACTCGGGAACAACCTTGCTCGTTTTTTTCTTGACTGGTGGTCCTTCACCGCCGCTTTCGCCGTCGCTGCTGGTGCTGCTTACAGTATCATGAACTTCCCCTTCAGGGATAGTGTTGTAAAATATAGAAGGCCATCGCCGCGAAGAGTCCAGAGGGCTGATCATAGGGCTTGAGCTGAGAAGATGTGTCGGGATAGAGCCCAAATCTCCAGCTACTGGTTTGGTGTAGGGCGAGGGGAGACTGCTGCCCCGGCGGCGACCGTTAGACGTCGCACCTTTTCCTTTGCGAGCCTCATCGGGAGCTGCAAGCTTTACCTTTATCAGAATACGCCCTATCAACTGCGATGGAGAGGGTAGCTTGTCTGAGGAGTCGTCCAGGGGTTCCGTAACTAGGCTGGGGCCGAAGACTTCTTTAATGATGTTGGCCATAATGAGCTGCTGAGCATTGTTGCAATGTACCTCAAGGGAAACCCACAAGGGGTATGGGCTCGAGGTGAAGGCATACTTGTTTACCACGTTAATCACCTCACGAAAAGAGATGGCGTTCGTCATGGCAAAACCATGCTGTACCAGAGGCTGACCGTCACTCCCATCCCAGCAGTCGATCTCGATACTCCTACAACCCTTGACCAGTGAAGAGATGTATCCCTCAGTGCTAGAAACATCCGCAACTTGCCGTCCTAGGAGGTACGTGTTGTGGGAACTGGATATAAAGTACTCGTTCGCGGGCCGATCAAGGACATACTCAGACGGTGTTGTTGGAATCGGAACGTTATAGGTGGATGACAAGTAGGACGCGAAGGCCGCTTCATTCATCCTAGGTGCATTAGTATCGTCATCTCGGGAGGGTTCAACGTCTCTGGGAGTCTTGGGCCGCCGAACAAAACGCAAAAACTTGGTCTTCCAACTCAGGTCTTGGTCAACATTCTCGCCCTGAACCTCGCGCAAGAATTCTTTGAACTCAGGCCACGTGATTCCCTTAACCGGATCAGATGCAACTCCTTCATATATCGTACGGATATCAAGTCTTCGCTTCATATCATGGACAAAATTTTGGAATTCGGTGAATTTCAAGCGGCCCCGTCTCTCGTTCTCAGCCTCAAAAAACTTAGTTTGGATCTCTCTCGGCACCACGTGAATGTGAAGGTCGCGACAGACTCTTTCGACTCCAGGCAAGTCGATGTCCTCCTCGTCCGGAGAATGAGGTCGACCTTGAAACCGCTTCGCCATCTCGCTGTTCCAGTAAGCGCGAATCGCTTTGTCATTAAAAGACATGAGGGAAGCCATGAGATCCTGTCTGTGCTTTGAGATGGCGTCGATGTTCTTCGTCCACCACTCAAATGCCTCCTTGTCCTTAGCGATAAGGTGGATGAACTTGCTCTTGGATTTGTCCCCAACAGCGTAGAGAATAGAGAAAAAGCGATCCTGACAAGACTCATCAATCTCAAAATCAAGGAGATATTGGCGGATATCCGTATCTACCCGGACATCCTTTATGTCATCGATGGGTATGCATTTGGATGAGCGTGACTTGTCCCAGTGGATGGTCGCTGCTTCGGGGTCCAGGACCAGTAAAATCTCTTTCTGCTTTCTTTTTGATACTTTGAGAACTGTGTCACCTCGCAAAAGTTTGTGGGGCGTGACCGACTCAGCAGCGGATGGAAGAGGCGTGGTAGGGCCATCAACAAGGCTTGAGTTACTAGTTGATGGACACTCTCGTTGTACGTCTTCCATTGGCAAGTCTTCTCCTTCCTCGGCCACGGTGATATCCTCGTCTGAGTCGGGATAATATGAGGAAGTTTCCGGCGGAGGAGCAGTGTTGTTGCTGTCACTCCGACGCCGCAGGATGGCAGGGCCGACACTTCCAGTGCGACTTCTAGGCGCAGTTGAGGATTGACGACGAGTTCGAGCAAATCCTCGGGCCTTACTCGAAATACGACGAATCAGACTAGGGTTAGGGTAGGGCACAGCAGATTCACCAAGAACCAAAGCAGGGAAGGGCTCAGCATTATCTGGTCCCCAGCTAGGGTCTAAAGATACATGTGCGAAACCGCCACTTGCTGGAGCCACGTTTACGTTCTCCGCCGACAGGCTAGGTGATGCATGCTGTGAGCTTGATGATGCACAGTTGAGGCTCGAAGCTGAGGCTAAAATTGGTGATGACAGCAGGCCAGCCTGCGAACTCGTCTGGACTCGTCCAGGGCGAGAGCGGCGGAAGAAGGAGCCCGTTTCAGAGTTTTGTGCGGACATGCTGGCTTTAATAAAGAAAGCCGGTCGGTTAGATGTAGACTGACCAAATGGACGGTATTTGGCAGTTTTATATAAAAGAGAAACTGCTCTCGACTAACAGTATCAACGGGATCCGCTTACTGAAGGCTAGAGCACGGATAGTGTGAAGTAGATATGACCCGGGCTCGGGTAATGAGTCTAGTCATTTAGAAAATACAAGCGGGTATGATGGCCATCTTGATTGAGGTCGTAGAAGTGAGCTTGCGCCAACGAAACCCAAAGGGTGTGTGAAGGGAGAAGCACCTATAGCAGGTATCAAGATAAGACAACAACAGTAGCGTTACGCTAACAAAAATGGTGGTCAAGAGGTCCAGGGACCGGATTTTTATACAGCTGACAAGACTCGAGGTCGCAGCTGTGGATTTTCTGTCTCGAGAACACTCAAAATCAAGACCTAGTAGGTGTAAGAATCCGCGGCCAACCAAGTAAAAGTGAGGAGAAAAAAGGCGAAGAGAAAGCAACGACACTAGCGCACAAGTGCTTCAGTACTGCCTGAGTACAGGTACGGCCTCCTGGGACAGATTCACCGGGGTTTGGTACGGCTGGCTGCGCGGCAGGCAATCAGACGCAGGCGAAAGAGCAGTCAGAAGAGACGAGTGGGTCGCTGCCCTGTCCTCTAACCAATCTTGAGTGGCCAGGCGATGCGCTGGCAGAAGAGGAGGTTGTGTGCAACACGCAACATGCAAGTGGCCTACTTTTCACCAGGGAGATGATGAAAAAAAGAGAGGACTGACCTGGAGGAAAAAGGCCGTTAGATTCTCGTGCTCTATTCCGGCCACGGCGGTTGGCGGATCGAACTGAGGTCCGCCAGTTCCGGTAACAGTACCACCGGCCCGTACCTCTTCGGAGCCTGGTCTCTTCCGCTTTTGTGTTCCTGCTCCTGCTGCTCCTCTTGCTCCTCCTAGGTAGATTTACTGGTACTGACCCTCTCCTCCGCCTTTTTTTCAGGCCTCCAAACGTTGGTGGCGTCCGCGATAGCTTGCGCCGCAGCAGACGTCAGGGAGCCGCTTCAAGCAACGGGCCGAGGGGGCTTTCCGTGAACAGTTGCCTATTCAAGCAGTCTCCGGGGGCCGTCCAGATTTGCGGCCCCGTGACGAAAGCGCATTAGCCACGGGCAGCAGACTTGGAACAGTCTGAGCATGCAGTCGCTGTTAGGGCCGGCTGCTCTTTTGAGCACCACTGACGGAGGTGTTCCCAATGCCGCCGTGATCGAACAGATGCGCTGCGTTTCAACAGGCGAGGCGGCTTCCTGCAACGGGTGGTCGCAACTGCAGCGCTGAGAAATGGGATCTCCTGTGTCGCAAGTACCGTACCTATGCCGGGTACCGAGTCCAGAAATCCGACAAAGAGGATGAATGCGTTTCCTGTGCACCAACCCTAAGCGCCTGTGGTGATGGGCGAAAATGTGGATAGCGAGATATGATCTGTATGAAGCGAGATGGCCAGACGATGAGACCATCAACAATCCACGAGTGTTAAGTGCGTGGAATAGGTTTGAGATCAAGGTTGGAATTGATGGGATTGAATACCGAAGTGAAGAGGTGTCTTATTGTCATAATATGGGCCTTGAAAGTGCATGCGCAGCATTACTGATTGCTGACGACGGTGCCAGGCAATAATTATCAGAGGTGGAGCGCGCGCCAAAGGGATGCGAAAGCAAAGCACAAACAAGGATCTAGTGGGCTTTGAAGTTAAGGGTGAACAATACAGTGAACGTTTGTCCTCGGACTGAGGAGGAACTTCCCCAAGATGTACTCGCGACGTCAGGTGTTACATAGTAGGTGCTCAACTTCGAAGAGAGCCCTGGGACTTCGTACGGCGACCGTATTGTTGAGCAAGGTCCTTGAAGAGAACTTTGTACTTAGGTGCTGATAAGATAAAATGTCAGCAAGCAGACAGGGAATACTGCATTGCTAAGATCAACACCAGCCTGCCAGTAAGGTTCCCCAAACCAGCAACAGTTGTTCCACACCAGAGCTGAGCATTCCAGATCTTCGATCTGGTTGGCCTCACCCGAGGGAAACCCTGCTAGTGAAGGGGCCATAATCGTGGATTAATGCTGTTCCGTCCTGCACTCCGGACACTACGGGGCCAGGGAGTTGAAAAAGCGAACGGAGTTATGCTGAGTGGGGGCAGACAAGATGTACTGGATGCTCCTACTGCAGATGTCACAGCTGTACTGTACATAAAAACAAAACATTTTGTGGATTCGATTGGTTTGTGTTTCGAAACACTTCACCAGTTCGATCCCTATACTGGCAGTGATAAAAAGAATTGGTGAAATGTTTAGCGAGATAAGAACATGCAAATATTACAAAGATAAAACAACAAAAAGGTAGATAGGACCCATCCATGGACATGCCAGTCATCGGCATTGTAGTCATCGTTTTCTATGATACTCTCTACTTCTGTTCCAGCCGTGAGGAACCATCGCGAATGCAGATACATCAGAATCAATCGTACAAGTTAAACCCTGCCAATGGAGAGGGGGCCGTAAGGTAAGGGCGCGGGGAAGTTGAACGACGTCAGGGTTGCTCAACCGGCGGGCAACGTTTATTCTACTATTGCGGTGGGCCTGCAACATGCACACGAAATACTTCATAAATCTGCCACGAAATACCAAGTCTTACCGTACACTTCGCCAAGGTGAAAAAGAGCAGTCATCCAACAAGGCGTGCCTCAATGATGAAAGTTGCTAGCAAGGCTGCCAAGCAGGGAATCGAGCGCCGTGGACACAGGATGAATTGTGCTCTGCCGGGAGCCTGGAAGGAGGACCGTTTCATGCTACAAAAATGGTCAGTGAGTCCCTGTCTCGATGAAATTGTAAGGAAGCCAGAGGATTTCAAAGAACGAAATGCCTACCTAGTGCCCAATCTCACATGATGTTGAGGTTCTCTGTTTGATGTGCAGTGAATAGGAAGCCCACTCAGTGCATTTCTGCAAGGATTATTCGGCCTCGTACAACGTACCTCTTGTACAGTGGATAAAGAGCATGCATTCAGGTCCGACCAGGGGGCGTTCAGGTACTGTGTACAATTGGTTATCCCCCCAGCTCTTTTGAAGAACCGAGCCAACGTCTCGCATAGCCTTGCTGGCCTTCACCGGGAACCGATCACGAAACGAGGTAAACACCACCAGCCAGTCACGGTCATTCGTCGGCAGACAAGTAACGTGTTGAGGCCCAAGGGTGAGCGAAGGCCGAAGCCAAGTAACGGTAACTATTCCCCCCTCGTTGCTCAGCTTCTTATGTAACCAACTAACTATCTGGTAGAAATTTTTTCTCGCTGTCAGGTTGGGAATTCCAACCTTGACATGACGGAATTGTCATGAATGCCATTTTCGTCCCATCTGTACCGCCAAAACCACGTGCTTAGGGGCTAGTTGTGGGTCACGGAAATCGGTGGACGAGGACACGGAGCTTGACGGAGGTCGGGGCTTCAGCCGATAGAAACACGGTCAATTAGAGAGACAGAGAGTGTTGGCGACCGTACTGTGGACCCTCAGCGAAATTTGGTTTGTTCTTTCAGTAGTCAAACAGTCAACCTCCGTCCACCTCCGTGTCCTGTCCGGCGATTTCCGAGGCTCACATGGAGTCCCTACGCACGTAGATCTGGCGGTATCGGGCGCGGCTCCACCTTGCATGGTGGCCCACGCTGATGTCATCGGTTCTGTGCCGTTCCCATAATCTATCCACATGTTCGGAGTCCGGTACGTGCCTTTCAATTTTCCTCAATGGGATTCGGTTCACTACCATGCTCGTCGAGCTCTCTCATAGCAAGCTCCACGGCTTTGGACCGCTGTCATTCGGGGACCTTGTCATGAGAAGAAAGGTTCCACATATAAACCAATACGGTGGACGTCCATTTAACCGTTGCCTGCCAGCAAGCCACACTCACTCTCACTTCCGAAATGGTCAAAAATACTTGGCAAAAGCCGTTTCACATGAGAGCGCAACAACCTACCAAACACGTTCAACGAGAAAAACTTGTTGCGGCTGTACTCTACCCACTCGTGGGTACTTGATAACGGTCCCTTCCCTCTGATAGGACGGGCGCCTTGTGTTAGGTTCCCACGAGCAGGGCAGAAGTGCGGTGTGTGGTGACTCGGCCTGCCGTCGATCGTATGTAAAGAATATCTGCAAAGCTTGCAAAATGGCATAACAGAGACCGCAGTCAGCTCCAAAGAAGGAGTCACTGCCATGCACGATGTTACGAGGGATTTATTGGGAATCAGTGAATTAACCGCGTTGCGGCTATTTGCAGACATGCTATGCTATTTCCGTCCGATGAAGTTGTTGCCTTCTTTCCGCCTTTGGAAAGCTGCATTTTCTTGGTGAATTTTAGCTAGATGTCAGATGGGGTCAGATGATCATCTAATGAGGGCGGTGGGAAGGACTTAACGGGCCACATCATCCCTTGCAAGGGTGTCTTATGTTCACCTCCAAACCTCCATCGTGCCATTCCTTGATCGACACTTCGTTGCTCTCTAGAGTAATTTGGCTGTGGAACAACATGTTTCACATGTCCTGAAGTTTACACAGTTTGGGGTGGCCGTACAGTAAGCCAATTAGATGAGTTACGAAGCGGCATTTGAAGATTCTGTTCATGGCCACCGCTAACAGTTTTCCTAATCGACTGATACAAGTAACTCACTTAGGAAAGGCGATGGGCGAGAAGGGACCCACCAGAAATCCAGTCTACAACTAATTACGGCACGCCATTGGAGGGCAGAACCCGGACTAAGTGCAACATAACTGGATCTCATCAAGGGGGATAACATATGGCGCAATCACTGTGGTTCGTAGTGCCATCCTATTCAGAAGCACGAGCAAGATAGGTAGCTAGAACATTCGAACGAAACTTGGGAAGAGTGGTCAGGGGCTCATCCTCCCACTTTGTCCTGTGCACCTCCCTCGCAGCGCCTTCACGATAACTCCTCGGAGTACGAAACACAATGCTAGATCGAGCCAGGCGCTGTGTGTATCCGGGAAATTGATTGCGCACCTTTTCCTTCTCACGAGTCACAAGATACATAACTCACCGAATGCATGCAGGTTACTTGAACAGCGTGTTCGAGAGACACGGGTCCGAGCAAGAGCGGCTTTGCCCCAATAAGAGAGCAGTTGTGTCTAGGAATAGAGTATCAGGTCACAACAGTGTAATACTTGGCTTAATATATCGACTGTGAAGACTGGTATATCATATTCCGTCGCGTAGAAGATAAAGGTGACTCCGAAATGGACGTCCAGAATCAGGCCCGAAAAGTGACCTGTCCGTGTTGCTCGACTCTGTGAGAAAGAGGGCAACCATAGCCATGCCGTACCCTCACGTTCCAGTCGAAGCCAAGTGCCGTATCTTCATCTTGAGGTGCCACTGGGAGAAAGATCGTTTCCAGCTTGATTTGTGGCCGTGAAACCCTTTATCAGAGGACAAGTGGCCAAGGAGTACAAAACAAGCTGGCATCACAGTCAGCATTGATGGAGGGGCTGATTCTGCAATTATCCGTTGCCTCGCCCAAACCGGCAAAACAGGCAGAACAAACGAGCCATATTAAACATCTCACAACACCAGGTAAGCAAGAACAATCGTACGGGGAGGGACTCGTCGTTTCGGTCTTACACAGCATGTGAGAGTCACAAGACCTGAGCCGTAACCCGGATTCCCGGACTGGCCATGCAACCAATGCACGTTGCCCGAACTGCCAAGTATCCAAACGTTCGGGCAACGAGGTAAGCGGTCTGTTTTCGTATACGGTTCTGAATAACTAGCTTGCTGCACAGGTCTTTGCTGCGCCACATCTTCGCCTGAATTTTATGCGCCGAGAGCTTCTACCCATCACGATATCTTTATTGCTGGTGCCAATTATGTGTAAGAACATTAGAAAGTACCTGTCACCCTTTCCCCCACGTTCTGATCGACAAGGAACCGCTGGGTTATTGCCCCCCCTCTCCCCCCGAGGGAAAGCAACGGCACTCCCCGCCCCCGACACCCTGTTGGACACATTGTGGTACTAAGAAGTCGCCGTGGTTTGTGGTGAAGCCTAAGAAAGCACGCCGACCCATCGGTGATCCAGTAACGTGATCCCGGATTGCCCACTACTCGGGAGGAACTTCAAATCTACACACTCAGGGTATTTCTCTAGACGTAGTGAAAAATTTTTATCAGCTACTGAAGAAAGCAAACACACAAAGCATTGAAAAAATCTAGCGCACGCCCTAGATTCCGTGGAAAGAATGCATATTAATTTCATGGATGGTCTTATCTGATGTTGAAATGAAGTTGTACATCATAACACAGGTTGCTCGACAGTGCTGTCCCTCTGAGCTGATACTTTTGATCTAATCGCGAAGGAGTGGTTTTGGACTGCAGTGAAATTTATTAAATCAATGTAATCTTCTATCATTTATAACATTTTTAACAGTTTCGAATGTTCTGTGAGCCGCCACTACTGTTAGTCTTTTATGTGCGCCGGCTTATTCGGCTATCTTCAACAAGCCGTCGTGGCATGACCATGCGAGGTTAACTCTTCAACATTGCAAACCACAATAAAACATGTCCCTACGCTAACGATATCATGAAGTCGGAGAGAAAGGGGAACAACTCCCCAAGGAATGTCATAGCGCTCTCTATACTTTATTGTCCGATGTATTCCCTATTGTAACAACCTGTACCTGACAACTGGTCTAGTATTTATCTACGAACGTGGCAATGTTCTAATAGATCTATGGACAAAAAGAAAGCAGACCATACCATCTCCATTCACTTCCGCGGGAACTGCATTTTACGCCTCATGGGTTCATACTCCTTGGCCAATGTCCCAAGATTGTTGCCGTTCGACAGGGGTTTGAGTGAGCCAAGATCGGTCTGGAAGGCCATGTAGTTCATGAAATTCGCGATCTGCGTTCGTATGTCAATCAAGAGTTGCGTCCATGAATAGCAAGAAACAGGAAACAGAAGGAATGAAAGGGATAACGTGAGTGGACTCTCTGGCGGAGGTTCCGACAAGGATCATGTCATACTTACGGGTTTGCTGTGCCATCGTCCACCGTCGACCTCAAACCAGCCGAGATGCCCACCGAGAGAGGTGGTGCAGAATACCACGTGCGGATTCTTCTGCACCTCGCCAGTGGGGAAAGCTTCAGGCGAAACGATCTATCAAGGCATTAGCTGCAATAGAACTCACGGAACACAATGGGAGAAGCAGAGGAATCTGGGAAAAACATACGGGATCATCTACAGAATTTATAGCTAAGAATGGGATCCGGATCCCCAGTGAGGATTCGACACTGGAGGCGTCTCTGTAGTACGCGCTCTCTGTCGGGTATCCCCAGGCCTTGCACTGCACTTCGCGATCGAACTCGTGCAAGAAGGTGCACTGGTCCAGCGTTTCGAAATTGAAGTTTGTCCATTTTTCAAGTTCAGCTCGATGTGTTTCAGCGAGGCGTCGCATAGCAGCTAGATGCGGCGTCAGCGGGTCAACCATATTTCTTATTGAAAGATTTATTGAGTTCCATAGTCAGTAAAGTTTACTTACTCCCTAGCACACGTGCATACAGATGGTGACCGATAAATGTCCGGTTGAGAGCGAGGTTAGAGACCTCCAGGTTCCAGGGATTGGCGCATACCATTGCGGCTTTCAGCTTGCAGGATTCGCCTTCCTCGCCCGCGTACTAAGCAACTCGGTAAGTTTCATCAGCAAATTTAACATGATTTCTACCAATATTGAAAGTGTTGTATGGTATTGTTGATCTTACAAAATATACCAAACAGAATGACACACATACATTGGTTAATATACAGCCGCCCAATGAAAAACCAAGACCGAACAAGGGACGGTTGGGAAACCTTTCGCTCAGCCATTGGACAGTCTGACGAAGATCCCAAGTTGCCCGGGCATTATAAAGTAGGCCCGTTGTGATTTTTGATTTGGCACAACCTCGGGAGTTCACTACGCAAGCTTCCCATTGCCCGCTTTCAAGAAGCGGTGCAATCCCATGTCGTAGATATACTTCCTATTGATTGGAGTCAGTGCTCTCCAATTTCGTGTTAAGAATGTGAAGTGTATGAAGGTAGTGATATTGCTATCTTGCTATACATAATCCATATTTAGGTATATCATGCTCTCATTCAGGTCACCCAATACTGATATTTAATGAAGGCAGTAACTTACATGACTGCCACCGGATAGACCATGCAACACAATGAGCATTGGTCGCGCATCATCGCTTCCAATGGAGTCCTCTTCCTCGGCCGTAAGGTAGGCCGTGTTTTCAGGCAGTGTGTCGTCGCCCGAGTCAGCGGGAACGGCGTCCCCAGTGACAAAATCAACAGCAAATGTCCCTGGATAGCGGCCGTGTGATGCCTCAAACAATCGGCGTTTGTAGTGCACCGGGGGGGCCTCCAAGGCCACAGCCGTCCAGCACGTCTGTAAGTGGCCATTGAAAAGTAGTGGGTTGAGGCGTGGTGCCGGCACAACACGCCTGCAAACAGTTACTAAATCTGTGGAGGAGCCATCTGTAGACTTGATAGTCATGGGGGCTGACGAGGCATAGTAAGTGAGTTTGGCGCGGCCGAGCCAGTCCATTTTGTATCTTAGTCCTCGTGGAATCCGTAATTTACAATGACAAATCTTGACAAAGACCCCGCAGGACTTTATTTGCTACCAACTTCATAAAACAGTGAAACTTGATGCCGGATTCAAGAACGATTGGAACACTTTTGCTGTGGCCCTGATCGGGACCGTGAATGAATTCGGGAGTTTCGGCGGCGGAGAGCTCAACATGGAACGGAGAATAAGACTAATACGCTAGCGAGAGCTTGACACCCAATA
>JAOYMO020427710.1:0-23149 GCA_025802455.2 Iodosphaeria phyllophila | reverse complement strand
GGACGTCGTGAAGACGGAGACAACATCCATGGATGGGAAGCCGCCAGGCATCTGCATCTGGTTCATGCTCATGGTTACGATGGGTGTTCCAAGCGAAACGAATGTGAAGATGTGATATCGTACGATTGGAGCAATACTGTCCGTAAGATGGAATGAGTAACCGAGGAGTGAGCGACTGGCACAATGCACAAAAGAGCGTGAGAGGTGAGAGAGGGGTGGGTGAGGGGAGAGAAGAGGAGAGGAGGAAGATCCGACTGTTATCTGGCGTCTCTTGTGTACCATTCCTTTCCACAAAGTTTTCCCCGAGCGCCGACCGAGCCCTCACGAGCAAGACAGGAGTATGAGAAAGAGCCCACGTGGACCTGCAGATTGGCCATGATATCCAGACATCCCCCTCCCACTTCTTGCCCTAAGCAGGTGGCCGAGAGCAGCAAGCGACGGCGTTGTCGCCCCGTGAGCGACCGATCCTCGCACATCCCCTCGAAATTGACCAATCGCTATCATGGCCACCCCGCAAACATCCTCGACATGCCTTTTACAAACATGGGCAGCCAAATTCGGAGGGCCACGCCGGTATCATGACGCCAAGAGAGCGCAGGCAGGATATGGCGCTTCTGTGCATATCATCATTCACATCGTCGAACTGGCCTTCTATAAACGAACTGCGGCTTACATGAGCGCGTTGGCGACGGAATGTCGTCGTTCTTCAACAGCAAGTCGGAGAACAGAAGCGGGTCACGATAACCCTTTGGGGCTCCCATGATTGGCTGGTACCTGACCCCGGGTGCCGAAAACGGCAGCTCTTTCAATCTGGGGCAGTTTGATGCAGAATGCCAGGATGATCTCAGGTGGCCAGCTGGCCAGGCGCTGGTAGAATGATACCGAGCTTCTTTTCGCTCCATTTTTCGAGACGCAGATGGCCTTTGCTTTGCTTCAGACTGGCAAGCGTCATCCGCCTCTGGTGCAATGAGGAGGCATGCCCCCGTCGAACGCTACCCTCCTGGTTTTCGTGGTGAGTTGCTTGGCCGCGGCGCCGTTCTCTGCCGCCGGTACTGCTATCCGAAGTGCTGGAAGGCCAGAATGCTCCCAGTCATTCGATTGAGGGAAGAAGTCGATGATAGGAAGCATGGTAACAATGGGTGGATTGCAACCCACGGTCAGTCGGTATTCAATTGGACGGCCTTCGCTTACGCGCCGCACCTCGGCATGGACAACAATGGTACAGTATCGGGACTGGCACGCAATCTGCCATTGTGGACGGAGGGCAATAAGCGACTTCATCGGGATTGCCGGTCGCTACTGTGTATTGCCGCGGCCTATCCTAGCTTCTTGCCTTGTTTATCTCTGCACATTTCTAGCTCGCGAATTTTCCTTCTCTTGTATTTTTGACGACGTGACGCACTATCAGTGTGCTGAAGTCATCGACGCCGCCGATAGTTGCCATAATCCTTTCCCTGCCCAGAACCCTGGCCTCTACCCCGGCAAATTCAGACTGGATCACAGTCTGACAGGTGTCTTCAAACTTGGTCTTATATTCTATGGTGGCGATGTGTCAACTACGACAGCATAGCTGGCAGAATGTGCTGTAGTTAGGTCCTAAGGACGTACTGTATGCGAGAATTGTGCGATCCTTTCTATCCACACCACGCCAACAGTGGCGCGGGGATTGAGCACCGCACCTTCGGCCGATTCTTTATCGGGAAAAAATCTCCATGGCATTTAGAGTCTCAGTGTCGCTTGCCAGCTCGCTTTCTTAAGCTGGCCAGTGGCTCAATACTTTTCTTCGAAGACATATTAAAACCAGCCAGCCAGCCAGTCAGTCAGACGAGATTGCTTGTCAATCAATCGTGTCACTGCCTCCCAGCTGATCTGCTTTCTAATACCGTATACTCCTTCTCGTTCATTGATGCAGCCTACACAGTAGACACAGTAGGCACAGTCTCAGGCAAGAAACATAACAGACGTTGATTCATTTCTTGATGGGTAGCAGAGAATCAACGATGGAACCCAGAGTTGCCTTGAAGCCACCCATCCATGTATTTGTGCCGCCTTTGGGCGTACTACCTTTTTTTTTTTACAGGTCACACGCCGGTTTCTTCTCCTTCCCAATCTTCAAAAAGTAGTCATTTATGACATTTCCACGAGTAGTCGTGGCAGATTTCTCTCCTAGTTATCTCCGTGAGCAGGTCCATCATCTGTGGGGAATAGCCCACCACAACATCTTCGAGCTTACCCGTAGGGACCGTAGATCTTAAGTTGTCGCAAAGCCAGAAATGTCGTGGCTGTTTAACAAGTAAAAATTAGAGTGGAAATAGAAAGCAACATGAGTCAAGGTATGGGTGAGACTTGGGTCGACCGCACCCGAGTTCAATCCGGAGTACAAGCCCGTGGCAGGAAATAAGGTCCAACAATATCTTGCCGGTGGTTGAAGGCGCTTGCTGGCGCTTGTTTGCGAACATTACCGCGTAGTACGAATGCCATTCGAGCTTGTGGCTATGTAGTCCAACGACCTTTACTCGCTAGGTCTAAAATCGACTTTCTGGCCTAAACCCCTCGTCCCTCAGAGAAGACTCCCCGTTCAAGTGCCTTGGCCTCCCCCGAGGGACGAGGAGTTTAGGCCAGAGAGTCGATTTTAAACCTGGCGACTAGATTGGGCTCGCTTGGCTCTTCCAACGTCGTCCTTGCCTGAAAAGTACAGGCAAAGTGGAAGAATTCCCAGAGCAAGGTCGTAGAACGGTGAGACTCTCCAGCTCTGCCGTGATGCTGCGCTCGGGATCGCCTCAGGGATGCTGGTAGTGCTCCTCGGCTCGGCTAAGAAAAACAAGGCTTGGCATGATGATCTCTGTGGGTGAGCTTCTACCTAGACACCAGTGTTCCAGGTAACTCGTGTTCATTGCACCGCGAAGTGCCTACATAGTATAGCGGGCTCGGAATCTTTCGTGCAGGTCCGTTAAATCTGTCTGCTGTGTTCTTCATCATTTAAGCACAGCGGGATCGGCCAGAAGTGGGGATTGGACCGTGTGCCGGCGCTCTCTACTGCAAGTCAGGCTCATCATTCATGTCGCCTTGGGATTGAACCGGTCCTCGATGCGTGTCCGATGTATTGATACCGTATGAGACGAAAACTTTTCTAGACTTCTCCCGCAAATGTCTCCTGAACGATCTTCGTTTTGTTGGCATGCATCCCTATGTCACGCCCCAGACACGATCACGCTGTGCGCCAAATTCAATCTGTACGTCAAACGCTGGTACAGTGCTGTATCACCGTATCAGCACCGTACATTCGCCAGCTCCACGAAGCGCAACACCAAGAAACCACTGACCCAGTACCGTTTAGATCACACCCCAACACCCTAGCCGGTGCATCCTACCTCAGAAAGCAATGTCATTCCGCAGGCCCTACTGGGAACTCTCATCTAACTCTAGTCGATTCGCAACATCCACAGCGACATCAGCTCGGATATGTACTCCATATGAGCTTTGGCCATTTTCCGTGCAAACCTCGCAAAGCTATCTAGATATCCACGACTATGCCAGGAGAAAAGTGGACGCAGGAATTAGCATACTTTGCGCAGTCAAATCTGCTGTTCTGGGAGACACAATCTAGAGAGTATCAACTACCGGTATGTTGTTTCTGAAGCACCCGATTGAGTTGATCACCTCAGCAAACTTCGAAGATCACGTGGCAAAAGGCTACGCCGCTGGGCTTGATATTCTGTCCCATAGACTGGAGTGTGGCCAGACTTCGAGACACCAAGTGTAGGTGTATCGAAGCCTAGGCGCACTCCAAGAGATTTATTCATTAGTGGCTAGGTTTGGAACTATTGAGTCCGCTGGGAGTCTCGCCACCGTATTGTGTCAATACACAATTCCGCGAACCCTCGGCCTCGTGAGATGCCAGGGTCGGTTCCATACATTATACTTCCTGACCAACATTAGTGATGGCCGTCAAGGTGCGTAATCCGTGGCCCACCTCTGCCCTCCCCAGCCAACTGTCATTCATTGTCCGAGTACTAACACGGGACAATCCATAATTTTATCCCCATACTGTCCTGGTATTAGGGAAAAGGTTAATACGGCCCGCAAGTAAAATGACTTCCATGTCTATCATCGCTTGTAGCTGCATATACTCTGTAGATAATAAACTTGATTTTATAAAATAAGAAAACGGCTTTCAGCCCGAGTATCTCGATCTCGACCGTTGAATTCGAAGC
This sequence comes from Iodosphaeria phyllophila, assembly GCA_025802455.2. Classification (NCBI taxonomy): domain Eukaryota; kingdom Fungi; phylum Ascomycota; class Sordariomycetes; order Amphisphaeriales; family Iodosphaeriaceae; genus Iodosphaeria; species Iodosphaeria phyllophila. Next base: position 18,935 of record JAOYMO020427710.1, on the reverse strand, counting down.
TCCGCCAACTTCTCGGGGTTTTTGGTGGGATCATTGACATCGTCACCATCTGCGCCGGGATTGGCCATCTGCAGCACTATATCAGCATCGCCATACTCAATGACAAGATGGAAATAACGACAGGATCATTACCTCATATTCCAGCGTTTTTATGAACTTATAAAACGCAACAGCAATCAAAGATCCGATGATGGGCCCGACCCAGTATATCCAATGCTCAGGGTCAAATGTCAAAGTGACAACGCAGGGCCCAAAGGACCTAGCCGGGTTCAAACTTCCACCCGTAAATTGGACGCCGACCAACTCAGCAATAAACAATGCGAGGCCGATTCCTACCGGGGCGATGAAAGTAGCACGATGTTTCTCCTTTGCCAACATGAATATGCAAAAGACTAGCTCAGCAGTCAGGATGGCCTCAATGAAGACCCCCTGAATAAGAGTCGCACCGCCACTGAGTGTAGTTCTCACGTTGAATTTCTCCGGAAACAGGAAGCGGACAATAACTGATGCCAGGAGTGACCCTAATATCTGTGCAATGAACAAACAGGTCGCGCGACCAATGCTAATAGCACGGACAAGGGTCATGGCGAGTGTCACGGCTGGATTGAACAATCCTCCGCTGATGCGGAAGAATATCCACACATTGACCATCAAAGAGAAGCCGAAGGCGACCGAGATATATAGCAGCACGGCGATATCGAATCCAGTCGCGGCACCTGTCGTCGAGTTGCTTGTGCTTGAGTTATCGCTGTTGTTGGACTTGGATTGGATGTTGGCCACCTCAGTTCCGGCGAAGGCAAAGAAGAGGAAAAGCGTTGTCCCAACGAACTCCCCAAGGCTAGCGACGAAATGATTCTTCACCTCGGAGTGCATCCACTGTATCCATGGCAACCTGAGCACCTGTGCCTTCTCCTCGCTCGACAGTTCATTCCATTTGATCTGACGTTCGGGACTGAAACCCATTTCCTCATCCAGCAGTTTCGAGGGTACTCTCGTTGACATTTCTTCAAAGTAGCCTTTACGCGGTGACCTGAGATCTTCGGTATCATCCGTGCCAGGTCTATTGAGATGCGCGCGAGGTGGGCGATTACGGTTGACCCGTCGGGCATAGTTGTCCGGATGTCGCCGATCCTCGGGGTAAGCGCCACGATCTATTGGTGTGTTATCGTATTCGTCCTCATCATCGAGATATTGGAATCTGGATGGTCGTGAAGATCGCATCGACCGATAGACGTCATTCTCAGATCCGTAACCTGTACGGGATCGTGACTTCGAGCCCGAAGAACGGCGACTATTGGACCTTGGAAATCCATCATCTCTGCCACCTGCTTTAGACCGGTATATAGACAACTCTTTACTTATCGGCGGCATCTCACCACTGTCGGGATCGGACCTTGAATTTCGTTCTGGAATACCGCTCATCTCAGCAGGTCTGGGCGACCTAGTTGGCCTTGGCGACGGGATGTCGGGTTCCATATTCTTCACGTGCCGATTGTGTTAAAATACGGCCTATATCAAGTCCTTCAACAAAAGGGATAACCCTGACTTCGCGTAATGGAGGAGCAATATTGGTTGATTAACACTGATGACTCGTGAACCCTCAGCCAGAATATTACAAAGAGAGGCGAGAACTCGTTGGATCCTGATATTTGTAAAACACGGGGCAGTCTGGTGATATGTCGACATATCATCGCATGGTACTCCAAGCAGAAGAACCCCATATCCCCCCCCCTCTCCCCCCGGCCCATCCAAGGCTCTCCCATTTATGGCCATGAACCACACAGCCAGACCGTGTCCTGAAGCGAAATTTCCACCAGGATTCGACCGGTAGGCTTTTACCTCCCCCCTGAATAATCAAAATTTAAGCTGCCGGTCGATATGTCCAACCACATTTAGATCGCTACTGTTCACTTCTGTCTCCCACGCTCACTACCAGTAAGCAACTCCACTCAACCGTTGTGCCGGGACCATCAACTCATCCAGCACGCTCACTTGGATAAGCCTGGACTCAACGCCCGCAAGTCAACGTGTCCAACGACGAAGGCATGCATAGTGGGTATTACTCGAATCCAGCCGCTTTGCTACAATCTGCAGCCCAAGGCATGCCTGTCGCGATACACACCAAATGACGTCACGGATATTTTCATAGATATTGCTCGCAACCAGCAGACGTTGAAGAGGAAAGAAAATCCAATTGCCGGCATGGCACTGGTGATGCTTTTTTTGGTCCCATCGTCCATCGTCTGATAATTGCATTGATGCGTGGCCCGGTCCGGTGGTCTGCATTCCATCTCATAGGCCCCACCTACGGGGATCATCGTTGTCGTTTCACCCTCTGTGCTTCTAAAAGTCCAGCGAAATAAGCTCGCTGTCAGGCTGCGAGGCCGGGTCGCTGGGATGTTACTGAATCGATAACCCACATGCAAGGGGTCGAGATGCGGACGTCTATGCCTGTGCCTCACTGTCTAATGGCTGTTCGAGCTTGAATTAGATCAACTACAGAGTTAAGGGGGGTCTTTACGGCGCCATTTCTCGATTTGTTTCATCGGTATTCATCTAGAGATCGGACTCGATCGCGATTCGACACGGTTCTTTACCGGTCCCCAAATTAACTGAGAATAAAGCTGGAAACTTCCCACCTGCGGTATAACGGCACGGAGGCAGGAAGAAGAAGGCAAGGGAAGAGGCCCAGAAATATGCCTTTGTTTGCAGAGCCGGTTTTTCTTCTTGTCTTTTTTTGCTGATCCTTCTTTGCAATTACTACGTGGAAGCCAGAGTACACAGTACTTCCTCGAGCATGGGGCTTACAGGATGATCAAGATTGTTTCGGTTCTCGACTTGGGTTTCCGAGATCTAATATGCAGCATATCGGTCAGCCACGTCAGATCTAGCCTATTGCATGGATCTATCAACATATCATCCCGTGCAACGAAAGCGCAACCTTGTTCTGCCAACCCTGCTCCACCTTTCTTCAACTCTTTATGGGGAGAAGGCTGGGCCGGAGGCGGGGCAATATAGGTAAGATAGCCAAGATGAGAACGGCGGTTGCTCGAATAAATCAAGGCGAGGAGTATCGGTATCCCCTGGAAGGCCGCCAGGCTCCGGGACACCGAGATTTTGACGTATCGAAGTCCAGCCACACTCCAAGGGAAATTATCACAGATCTTCCCATTGTTCAATGTTAAGGAGCGGCAAAGGCAAAGCGGGTAAGCTAGATTGCACGGAAGCGTTGTGAATTCTCTCTCAGAAACGTCCATCTAGAGTAACTATAGCTTCCAGGGGGTGAACGAAATCAGAAGCAAAGTGGTGGAGCTATCCTTGCGCCCATGGACTTTCATAGAGGTTCACTCTGCGTACTTCTTCCAGGCTTTCACGCATTTCGCTCCTTTGGTCTAGACTGTACATACCCTATGACTGAATGTAACCACTTCATTGATGCACACGTGTAAGACATTTCCAACCATGTGCTAGGGTTCCAAAGGGACCCCTACGAAACCGAAGCGGTGAAATGGCAGATAATATCCGGCGTGTGTGGGGCGAGACTGCCAAGTCACCACAGTTCGCTCAATTCTCCTTCAAGTGGGTAATAATAAGTATGGATTTTCCTTCCTTATTCTTGAGTATCCACTTCGTCGTAAATTTCAGCGTGTTTGTGCCCAGCTCTCCTCCGTTGTGCTTCAGTTTTATGGTCAGCATACCATATCCCCGCAATAAACAGAAGCACGAAGATAGCCTCATAGTTTCTACATTCAAATATCAAGGATTTGGGAAGGTACGAACGGTGTACATGTCTGTAGAAGAGGAGCTCCTCGGGAGAAGACATGCAGCGTTATTCTCAGTGGATTGCTGAGGAAGGGAAAGTTTCTGGTTTGCTGTGAATTGATGTCTGGAACCTGTTGGAAGTTGGCTTTGACGGCGGACGTCTTCTTCTTCTTCTTCTCTGTGGAGTCGCCTTCCTCGTCCAGATGTCCATGGGATCATGCATTTTTTTGATACTCATTTTTGATAGGTTGTTATGATAGACAACCTTCAGTGCATTTTCTGCAAGGTGATTAAACGTTACCAACATATCAGAAATTTCGGCTCGTCTGTGGGTGTGTGGTAGAGGCACCGGAAACAAGGAGATTGGACTAGAGCCGGAACATTCAAGTTGTTCAGTGATAGTCAAGCCAGATGGGCGGCCTCGGTCCACCAGGGACGCGGAACGGAGCCAGTCAAACTACATGTATGCATTATTATCCTCTATAGCGCGACGGATATCCAGATCACCAAAATCAATATAGTTTGATGTTCCGTCGCTCTTCAGCAGGATGCTGGAAATTAGCTAGTCGGTAACCGATGCAACGGTACTGGTAGCGGTTGTTCAGGTGTTGGAGAGGATAGTAGTGCTTTAGCAAGAGATGGTTACCAGACGAGCAACGAGCATAAAATGTTCAAAACAAGAACACTGACTTGTGTTAATCTGGTTACATAACACAGGATGAGAAATTTTTCCGATCGATGTCAGCCTCGGTGACGTGACGTGTCATTATGCGAACACCGTCTCCCCAGTGTGCCGCATGGACAAACTATGCTGCGTCTTCCGGAATTCTTCTTATTGCTTCCTCTTCCACAAGTTCCTCGTATCCTCGAAAGTTGGTTTCTCTCACCCCATAACCATCTCATCTCATCCATCTCTCTAACTGGGCTACGTACCAGCCGTAAGATGTTCTCAATGTGTTCAATCTTAGGAGAACCGGAAAATGGATAGCCAGACGAATGTTTCTAGGACTAAAGCGCTAAACTATGATAATATCAAAAAAAGAATACCTAGGGGTTCGTGCCATAACTCGTGATTCTCAAATTTGTGACATAGTCAATACAACATAGTATTGAGGTCTTCGTATCGTTCAGGGAGGGCCCGTTTTCAAATTCCGCTCGTGATACACTCTAGCACAGTTGTTTCAATATATCGAATGCCCATTAAATAGGAGAATCTTAGCACACTAGTAGGAGCCAGTAGATTTGGTTAGCTCATGTAACTAGGCAGTTGCTCGTTGGACCCCTAGATCCGTAGTATTATGCTTGTCTTGTGACCGAGGAGCCATGTCAGGTCTCTCGTTCTCTAAAACATAATCCCGACCCGGGTTCTAGACTGCTCACGTATCATTCCCAGTGATTCGATCAATTTCCTACGAACTAAGAATCAATAAAACGGAGCTGTCCATGGGTGTGACTGTTACATGAAATGCTCGGAGGCGATATTCTACCCTCCCGCCCAACGACCGCCCCGAGTTGGCAGCACGCCCGTCCCATCCTTCCATGACATCCATTGTTTTCGCTGGCCACTTTTACTATTCCACAAATCGTGATCCGGCCGCTTTGTTCGATGGAGGCTTCAGCACTCAATGGCAGTATCCTGGAACGATCCGAATTATGCAGATTGATGGATGATGGGGCTCCCGTTCCTTTGGGTCACTCATATGAGATATCTTTACTGATTCATTTTGATGATTTTTCAATGCAACTAGGTTCGTAGTAAGAAGATAGCTTGTCCTGTTGGCCGTGGCAGAATCAGGAGGAAAAATTGGCGGAAATGACTGCTGGTTATACCTAGACGTAGGCATGCTGCACCTATCTATGGTGGCCATGTCAAGGCTTTCGGGCATCATCCAGAACGTATAGATCCACATAGCTATGGTGGCAGACTTAACACCAGCAGATAGCTGGACCTCGCCCACCGGGCATTGTAGGTAGCTTCATGTTCTCAACTTGATGCAGCACCTGTTCCAAACCGCACGCGCGGACCTGCTATATCAATCAGGCATAACCACACAATTTCTGTCATTTCTGGATAGAGCAGAGATGCTATAAGGAATACTGCATACCGAGACATTGTGGATTATTCCAAACCCAAAATGAAAACGGCAAACGCGACAGCTAGGCATTGGCAGCTTACGAATATATTGATCGATCATCGTTCTTTTTCTTGGGAACAACAGATCCCTCTCTCTTCGTATATCATTCTAGTCATACCGGTCGGTACCTGATGTGTGTATTCTTCGCCATTGGTGACGATTGTCAAGGAACCGACTATTATACCATCAATTCTTTGCCAAGTAATAGTTCAAACAAGAAAATGTATCAAATGCGCAAGAATACGTGTGTAGGTATGCCAATTCTACCATCAACACGAGAATTCGCTCAACAAACGTCCTTATGCTTCAAGAACTTCTGGTCATCACGACGTCTCCCTAGCGCAGTGATAGCCCAAACTGGTCCGTATAATCCAAGCAAGATACCTCCCGCTTGAACATGGTACTTTAGGATCTTGCTCAACGATTGAACAGCGATTCGAAGATCGTGGCTCAGACGCGTGCTCAGACGCTGAAGTTAGACCCTTCAATCCCGCGCAGTCCCCCCACGGAACGTGTCCAGCTACTCCTTAACATCGCAAGAAGCTACCGGTACTGCGTAGATCATGGAGAGCCAAATAGGTTTATGCAGTGAAAATCATTTCTTTGTGTTCTCTAGGCAATTGGTTTGTGATAAAACAACGACGCACTATAGATTTGATGTTTTGCTGTTTCATCAAAGTCGGGGGGATAGACACAGATTAGTTACAAACAAGTTAGGTAACTTAATCTGCGTTTGTGAAGATTTGGTTTTTTTTGGTGGGATGTCCAAAATCACTGTCAGGCGGCTCTAGCTTTTGCCGTAAAATTAATCAGCATCTGTCTCTCTTGGATCCACCGTATGATTTTGGGGTTGACCTCCAGGAAGTACTGTAATTTGCGCTGGAGAAGCTGGCAGGCTTCTGGAAAAAGTCTGCTCTCGATCCCTGCAGCTGGTTCCCGCCGCACCGGTACCAGTGCTGGACTTCTCAAAGTTACCGGTGCAAGCCGAGCCTTCTTTTCACTGCAGTATGTAGCGGTACGACACTAGCGCTGTCTGAGCGTAGAATATCCTGCCTACAGTATTGGTATTCACAAGCATTCGCGACCTCAATGACTCGATCGAAACTCTTCCCGTCCAGTCCGTCGTCTTGGACGGCGCCGTTCGGAAAGCTGTTCGCCACTCTGCGGCGCGGGGGATATTGGTCGTGGGGGGCATCTCGTCTCGACATTTTAACCACCCTGGAGTACTGTACGTACATGGATCCGCCAACGAAAAGTTGCTGGGCTCCTCTACTCGAAAAAGCCATTAATGAAGCAACCATTCCAAGTTCTATGCCATTGTATAGTACAGGTAAGGCCACTGACCAGCATCGAAATCATAGAAGGCCAGTATTCCGAATAAAAAGGCTTTTCGAGACAGCAGAGATAATCACAAGTGTCGCCCATCGGATAAAATCGGCAGTTTGTCACCATCGCCGAGCTGAAATCCCTGATGGCCATGCGAGGGGGGCACAGATGTTGCCAAGGTGGGCAGGGAGCAGCCAATTCTGTCGAGAAAGGGCAAGGAAGACACCTGTCTAGGGGATGGATATGTAACGGGGTCCAAGCAAACCACGCTTCCACATGGGCCACACCCTTCGCAAAGGAAGAGCTACTACTGTACGTGGTATGTACTCGAGATGTTTAAAACACAGAAAAAGCCAATTGCGTCAGAATTGGTGACTTCTGCAAGTACATATACAAAGCAAAGAGAAAGCTCGAGATCGTGCGTGTAGGAATCTGTGAACAGGCAGAGCAACAATTCAAATCCTCCATATCAAACCAGCATGGCCGAAATTTACGTGGTTGTGCCGGTTTATCATCAAGCGATGAGCACTCAGGAGAAGACAAGGAACTCATTCGTGTATATACTGGCACGGGCAAATCTTACTGGCTTCAAAGATATTGCGATCAAAGATACTTGTGGGGTCTCATTTCGACGAATCTCAAGGACTTAGGACCGGGCAAGTCCGTGGAGTTTCCAATGGAATACGACCACACAAACAAGCTGAAGCTCGGTGTGCATACCGGTAGTCGAGTTCGAAGATGTTGGCTTTTCCGCGACAAGCTATGACAGGAACATGGCAACGCCGTTCTCTTTCCCCTGCCCCCACGTGCGACCCAAACATGTAAGAGCTAGAGCCTCTACGCCAGGAGAAACAAGGGCATCATGGTATGTGGCTAAGGAGACCCGGGTTCGATCCCAACCATCCACATGGTTGCCTTCCAGCCCAACCAACCCTCATGTGCGCCACACAGCTGAATAATTAGACTCTTCATTGACCAGGCGGCCGGTGAATTTTCGCAGAGGTAGGGCAGACGATTGGTCAGAAAAGTCGGGTTGTACAGCGCTAATATTGGGAGAACTTCGCTGCGTATCGCTCAAGAAAGATCGTGCAGGAGGCGAGTGCTCGTAGATAGTAGCACATCAGTGAAAGAGTCCCCACACGCAAGCTGATGCCTACACGGTTCGTCGAATGCAGACATTTGGTCATTGAATTGAGGAAATTGAGAAGACCCCGACTATCCAGTGTCAAAATATTGCGGCTTAGCAGGAAAGTCAGCAATAAATCCAGCACTTACGGCTATTATAGCTCCCGGTATACTATCGCACGAGGAAGACGAGGCTAAGTGAGGAGATGAACAGATGCATTTAAATTAACTAATTCGCATACTTCGTACACATACCAGGTTCCGGTGACCCTACATACGTTAGCGTCAATCTTCCCGAGTCCCCAGAAAACGCCTTTGGCGCTTTTGTTCGATCCCCATAGAGCAGAGCGGAACCAATATTGGGTTTAAAGACATGGACATTGATGCCCTCCCTATCAGTACAAATTATGGTAAGATGTTTTGCCAACTACACGCTTTTATATCTACAAAGATATCCCTCCAAACTTTGAACTGATGTGCGCGGGGACATCATTGAGAGTGGGTTCTCTTTCTCTTGTAGCGTCAATATAGAAAATTCCACCAACAGTATCATCAGTTATTTAAAGGCGATCCCACCCCTCAAGAGGCTCTTTTGTTAATTCGCTCCGAACCCCCGTACGCAACCAGCTCCCTGGGACCACTCGCATGGGAACAATCTCAAAAATCCAGCCTGCCGGTGATCAGATCTCTTCTAAACTCCATGCGTCTTAAGTCGAACCACCATAACCTGTAGTGTCCGAGGGAGCCCTTCACTCTGAGATCGACATGGGTTTGGAGGTGTAATCAGTGGGTAGAAAATGGTCTTCGATACAATGGATACACTACAATGTACTTGTCATCCCACGAGACAATACACGGCCAAAGTTGGGTTGTCCCTGCAGCCTTGGCCCGCTGTAGGCCAACACCCAATCGAAGATGCAAGCATACATTGCACCACGAGGTGCTGTAGATGAAAGCTGCAAGTATACCTTACACTGACAGAGACAATAATAGGCGGAAGCGGCGATGCGATCCCAACAGCAGCGAACCCTGTTTGTTCTACCTTCCACTCGACGCTCTTCAAATACCTATCTGAACACCATCGCCATGCAGGGGTGCTTCTGCCACTCCCATACACGCTTACCACGTATGTCTGCCAGGCAGGTGAAAATACCGGCGTATGTGGGTGGACTGCAGCGTACGTTGGCCTTGCCGTCGGTTTAACGAACATGGTCATCCGGTGGATATAAATGGTCCTTTCTGCTCACCTTTTTTGCCCAATCCAGCCCGGATCAACCCGTTTTCGCCAGGTTAAGCCGGATGGTCTCGGTGTAGAAGAACGCGAGACTGGGATGAGAAGATGTTTACGTGGGGGTCCCACCCCGATGATTCGCTGTTGCGTATGCACCATTTCCATGATGGCCAGTATTGTTATTTTAAGTCAGAAAGTACTTCGCGATTCGGCTATGCACCATGATAACGTAGACTTCACGAAGGAATGAGATGCGGTGGCATGATTTGCTTCATGGGTTCCGACATCGGGCGGCATGCTGCAAGTACTTAGCTATAACTGGTACAGTATGGATTACATTGTTCGATGACTTTGTTTCTCGCTTTCCTCCCCGATTGGTGTTGATGATCAATTGGCTCTACGAGCTCGTCTGGCCCTTGTTGTTCATAGCTCGTGTTACGCATACCAGACCAGACGCTCACTTGATTCAGATTGCTAAATCGCTCATACTGTGACTGTTGACCTCTTAAAAAGCTCACCCCGGGCTTTCGCAATCTTTTTTCCTCGCTAATACTTCCCAAAATTAATCAACCTAAGAAGTGGAGCAGCCAAGAGCATGAATTTGCCTCACTGCTTGCGAGCGCCGCCTCATGAGCAGTTCATTGAATATGGAGTGAAACTGTAGGATTTGATTCCTCAATCTAAAAACCGTGCATGGCGTACCAGTAGAATTAAGTGCCAATTTCTCCAGCAATCTACCATCTCGGCAGGCATCAATTTCTTTTTCATCCTACCTGGGCCTATAAGTCAGTGACATACTCCTATTCCTCATGCACCACGTTTTCGGAAATCCGGGTCCTCAGCGCGCATACCGATACCCCCATAACCTTAGAAATCTGTCCGTAGCCACGTTGATAGTTATCGAGCAGCCTGCGGACAAAGCTGCGGAAATGTGTAAGTTCATACAGGTAGACGGTAGAATGAAGCATTGGCTTCCCAAAAATATCAGATTCCCTCCATCCCCTTCAACAAGACATGTCAGTCGTCTCTGTTCCGCAATCTCGGCCATAGTTGCCCCGCCAGTACGCCGTTTTATCATTTATGGTCTTTTCCCATTGATCCAACGACGATCATGACTATGAGTTGGCCGTCTTGTAACCTGGCCCTGGCCCTGCATATGTAAGTGCACGCATATTATGTACATTGTCCTTGCTTTCGCCTCCGCCACCGTTGCCAAAAAAAACGGTCGACCTACGGTACAGGGAGGGTAATGAGATCTTGCAGCTCAGAAGTACGTTGCCGCTGCTGCACAGGGGGGATATGTTGCTGCTGTGATTGGAAAAGAACAAAGAATACAAACACAAGTACTTACAAAGGTCATGAAGATGAAGCGATCTTCAAAATCTATTGTATCCCTCGATTTTTCGACGAGAATAGGGTAGAGTTTACAGTTGACTATTTCTGGTTCCCTTGATAAACCAATACCAAAGGGCAAACCAAAGTTATAGGTTTCCCTTGGCATTGAAATTTCATGTGGAACTATACATCTTCAAAAAAAAAGAACACTATCACCAATGTGGCTTTACAGATCACTATGCGCTACGCCAATATCTGTCTAACTGTTGTGGAACTTACTTTTTCTTTTGCTGCTACTCAGCAATTTTAAAATACCATCGGGACTTCGTGCGTCGAGTTTGATGTCAACGGCGGCTTACTAACACCAATATTGACGCACGGAGCGCAGATGGTATTTGCAAACACAGTTTAAAGCAGGGGGAAGCAGATGAACTGGAGAGCTGATCATTTGTCTGCATTTCGTAGTCAATTCACCCGCAATGCTTTGACAATGTACCAGTATATGTACTCTTTTACCCCATGTTGAGCGGCCAGTAGAAAAGTACACATGGCAGTGCCATGTCAAAGTGTTTCGGGCGAAGCGAGACCACACAAAAGTGAAATTGGCGCTTAGCGCGGGCACAGATGCGTGGGTAGGCTGGTGCGCGTCAACCGCGCTGGACTCCATGACGGTCAGCTGACGGCAAAAGCGACACGTTCTAGAAGTTGGGGGTCGCATCCGTGGCAACGTATCATAGTAGTATGCAAGGAATCGCTGTGGGTGATCGCATTGTTCGAGGCCAGGCGCAAACACATGTTCATCGCAAACTGTTGAGTTTTGACTTACTGACTGTGTGATCTTGATCTGATCGATGGGATTTATTTCAATTGAAGATGATTGATTAAACAGAATAAATCATGGTAATCGCTGGAAATGTGTTGAGATATAACGAACTCCATCATTCCCCGAAAGTTTAGTGGGAGCTGTGAAGCGTTGTGCTGTCTGTCTAAACACTCTATGAAACCGCAATGGAAACGTTCAGGGTATCTTCTATGAGTTGGGTCTCCCTCTGCCACTTCTGGTCATAGTCAAGCATGGCTTACGACTTTCCCTAATAAGTGCCCATGTGTCATACTTCCTCCTTTCATCATGATACTATACAGATATTGTTCGATGGGATCAACCCCGAACAACTATAGCTTGGACTCGAACAGCCTCGTGTTCCCGCGGAGGAATATCGATGGCGACGAGACAAAGAACAAGAAACCCCGTGTAGAAACCCCGATTCTATATGCAAATAACCTTTTCCCAACCTGTGTCCCTTTTATTTAGCCCTACCCATAAACGATTTCTCTTGATATTATCCCGGATACTGTAAAGCATCAAGGATTCCAATCCATAACCATCCAAAAAATTTTGTGTCTGAGCCAAATGCGCTATTAAACAATCGGGAAAATACAGTTTCAACGTCGTTGCTGAACCGTAGCGACATGCCCTGCCCTCGAGAGCAGGGCATCTTGTGTTCTGCGGGCGAAATGGTTGATTGAACAATGACGATGATCCTGGATGCGCTGTAACGAGTCGATGAAGAGAAACCCGTCGTATCGAAACCCCCAACAGCAAATCCTTCTATGTCAACGCCGTCCTTGCCGATATTCTATGCCCGAAACGCAAGATGCACCAACTAACCCAACCGGTCTCGCTGTGTTGCTACCGGGAAGCAAGCGATTGCGCCGGGTGTCGTATATTATCATGTCAAATAGTCGTATTAAAAATTGATATGTGACCGATTGGCCGAGCGGAGAACGAGAATCGTCGTGTATTGTACATGTTTAATACCCAAAAGATTAAGGTAAAGACAAAGCAGCGCTCATTGATAGTAACAACGCCGTGAGGCTGGTTGTCTACGCCTTGCATCTGTTCATTGGAGTTCAAAAAATTGTGAGACGAGATGTTGTTTATTTGGGAGTCGGTCTCGGGGGAGGCTTAGGTACTCCGGTTGTGTCGTAAGCTCCTCGCCCCATGGGTGTCACTGGTGTTTCTGAGTCACGGAACATGGTGGATATGGTGTTGATTGACCTTGCGGATCTCTAATCCGAATTTCATGTTAGCGGGTGAATTTACAAAGTCGCGGTGTGCACGCATATATAGCGCGGCGGGTCCTATCTGGGGTACATTCTGATGTATGGCTACGATCCCTGAAGATTATTTTTCAACCCCCATAGTGACAAGCCTCGTCACGTGTGTTATACATGAAAATTATGCGGAAGCAGGGGACAGCCGATGCCATATTCGGGCATGTGCATTGACTTACAATTTGTTGGGATTAGTCGTGCCAAACACAACGAGCTTGTCTGTCGACACCGGTGTGGGTGCGAGGCGTGATTGGTGGAACAACAGGAACGCTCGTGCAGCCGATGGGCGATGATTCGTTCCTCTACCTGACGGGATAAGCGTGTCTGCCCAATCTGTGAATGGCTCGTCACCGGTGAGCTGCGACGGTTCGCGCGAGATCCTGAATGAACGATGGTCTTTTGTAGTTGCCCGTTTCCTTATACGTGTTTCCAAGTGAAGCGCGCAGCGGCTCTGTCGTGGTGAAGTCAGAGTAATGATAGCGTCGGAGGTGCTGTTGCGCTGTCTAGTGTTTGTATCCACAATTACGCGAAGAGTGTATGCCTCCTGTGAATTCGGATTTGCGGATACCGGGAATGCTATCTATGCGCTCAAGCCAACGGTGCCTCGTATTTGAACTGTTTACTTAGAGTCTAGACTTTTTCGCGGAAAGATCACGGTTTCGGAACCACGGTAGGTTGGTTTCCGTATACTCGAACTCTTCGGACGGTAATTATGCCAGGTACTGTGCGGCTGGTTTGGATGAGGCGCCACAACAAAGATGACGCTTGCTTGCTCAATTCTCGACTAGGTTGATTTTGATATCGGCTGGTAGACAAGCAGACCGAATTCGCACGAACTGGTGGCTTCCAGGAAAATATGAACAATTTCACAGCAGAAGCGTCGCGAAGCGGGTGTTGCGGCCAACTTTTCTATGTTTATGCAAATAGTAAATGGAGTACACAGCGACAATAACACGAGTGTAACGAGATATTTTCGTCACGGGATGTAGAGAGCGTCGGCGACAAGAAGATTGAATAGTTTAGATTAGGAAAAGGTGCGAATGACTGGAGATTGGGAATGATGGAATCTACGCAATGAAAGAAAATGCCAGACGGGAAGGGGGCTCAAATCTGTTTTATAGCCTCGTCCCGGGGCTTGCTTTCAAATTATTCAAGGGGGATTCCTAGATCAAACGGGAGTGATGGACAGGGCGTGAGCTCGTTCAATTTGCGAGCAGTGTGTACAGTACGTGTCGTGGGTACCTCCACGCTGATAATCCCATATGAGCTGACTCAAAAAAGAAGTACAACAACTTTTTTTTTCTGCTTGTCCAGGATGCGGCATAACCCTGTCACCTTGAGCCAGGCACGCCGCGGGTAGAGCGAGAGATACGTACTCTAGGTACACTAGGTACTTCAATCTTCTCGTTTGGGCGAGACTGGATGGGACTGCCCTGTCAACGGTAACTTGAGATTACGGTCATCCGTCAGACTTCCCGGACGCCGCCTTTCAATTCACCCGCGAAATCCATCAAGCCCATCAAGCCCATCCAAACGCCTGGGTGTATGCTTCCTGCGCCATGCCTGTTCGTGTCAATCGTTGTCTTCGCCGCCGCTGTGCTACCCGTTTTTACCGTTCCGTATCTTCCCCTTTCAGCGGCGCGCCCAATCGCTTCAACTGCATCTGCGCACCTCAGCGGCGCTGGTGGCGGCCAACCGGAGACCTCTCAAAACACTACTGTGTACTATCGCGACCGACCCAGTGTCCCTTGGAGGTAAATACAAGACTATTTAGTGGAAGTAATCTGCTCGTACTTTGTATACACATCATGTACGGAGTGCTACGCATCTCCTGCGAACTTGCATCATGGATTTGGCTCGGCAACGACTTGTGAGACCTCCAATTATTATCAGCATATTGTGATGGTTCATGGCAATGGGCCGCTGTAGTTGATCCCAACCCCCAAAATGTTCGCTGCCCACTGGGTGCCGTCCACCCACTCAACAACAAACTAGGATTGTCGCTACAAAAAGGACAATGTTCAATACCGGTATCTAACCCCGAAAGAATGACCTACCTTGCCGTACTCCATTCGGAGTACATGCTCTTTCTCCTCACTGTCGGCGTCGGCTAGCCAGGGGTATCATGGCGATCACCGTCAGTCGGAATCGCTCTACCCGGCAAATGTCATGTCCTTTCTCGAAGTCTTCTCGAATCTTTGGCTCGTATCGCTTTTGGCAAACGGTACCGAGTACCGTACGGTTTGGCAATAGCTGGTCCGGCAGGCGGCTGGGAAATCCGTTCCGTGAACCGTGTCATGATGCGATGGCAACACGTCCCGTTCATCGCGTCTTCCGGGTTGCCCCCGCGACCCCCTAAACCAAATTACGCCTAAATACGTAATGGGAGGAGGACGCAATAGGTATGGGCATTCTTGGCCCTCCTGAAAGTGGACTTCTCCTTACCTACACTTTCTCATCATTCATCCCACGTCACCCACATCGCCGACTAAATGCTACTATGGTGACTATTTCGTGCAAACGCTGCATTCATTGGAAAAGTGGTGAAAATCCTTCATCAGAACGGGAGGCCTTCGAACTCAAAATGCACAGATCTATTTGCTGTCAAGACAGTGGAGCTCTGTTCGTCAAGTTAACCTACCGCGTTGCAGAACCATTTTCAATCGCTAATACCTGCAAATCCGTCGTGCACGGCGTTCGCCGAAGCGAGATGAAGCTTTCATACCCATAAATATTTCAAATAACAAATAAATTACTTATCAACACGTTGAGAAGGACGATGCCAGTACAGGTGGAGTGTCAAGTCTAAGATGTTTAAACCGAAAGCTGGACGATTGGTTCCCACAACTAGAAATTTGACCTGACACTAGAACCACCCACGTTCCGTGGGGGCACCGCACGCAAATCCGCCGCATCCGTGCTCTTCCGCAACACTGGATGTTGTTCCCACGTTTGCGAAGGCTGATGAGGCTGGTCCAGTCTTGACGTGTGCTAGCACTTTGATGACCGACGCATTACGCACAACTCGGATGCCTCTGATCCTGCCGGTATGAGGTCTGCCGTCAATAATGCTAGACTGGACACCCACCTAGACCATCTATTAAAAAAATTGGATCGAAATAATTAGCAGCCCAGCTGTGTTCAAATGTCATCCCAAGCCATCCTGCCGGCATTTCTGGTAAACAGGTATAGTAACAGCCTGAAAACCCCCCATACCAGTACAACGAAATAGAGGTGATAATTTCCAACCCACTACAATACCGTAGCCTCTGATTCAAGGAAGAAGGTTGATGCCATGCAATGCTCGGCTACCTTGGGGGTCATACCAGCAGCGTGATCACATCCCCTGTACGATGGTATTGTAACCACTACAATATCTCACATGAGGCCGTTTCGAAGTCGGAAATCCTGTTGATGATTTTCCTCCATGTATGTTACCTCCAAGGTACCGGTATCTCTTGTTCCGATAGGTGGGCAGAAGTTTCACAGAGCACAGGACAAGCCGCTATATCGCCCATACATCTTAATATTGAAGAAAACTGTCATTTCATGCTCCATCGTTACGGGATTCCTCGAACGCGAGGCGTGACAAGCAGGTGAAGAGCCTTACACAGTAGTTGTTAGGCTCGCACAACAACGAGGAAGACCTCGATACTCGGTTATTTCCTCGCCATCTAATCAGACAACCCTAGACAATTGATGATTGTTAATCGGCAGTGCTTGCTATCTGACTCATCCACTGTACGACAGATAATTCGCATCATGATGATTTGACATATTCTAGTCGCTGGGGCTACCTCCCACTCAAACGTGATTTTCCCGCAAGGTCTTCGTGTGATGACAATTCATCATTGGCCGTCACACTTTTTCCTGGCTAACAAGAGGAGCCATCAGCGGTCGCTCCTGCAGTGGCTCGCCAATGAACCTGAGCATGAAAGAATCTTCTGGCACCAGTGACCAACTCAAGCCCAATAGAAGGACTCCAGCCAGGCAAATCTGATGCGACTACGGTCGCCATATCCAACGCAACCACTGCCGACATGCTGTGAGGTATTGCAGTCATCACAGCCATGGAGTGTTGTCATGAGTACACAGTACGGTAGGCAGCAGTGGATTGTCGCAAGTCCCAATTCCCCATCTAACTGCTTCTCCGAGCTGACCGAGGCATCAGCTCGACTCATCAACCCCCATGGAGGCGATTGGAGCTGCCAACACGAGAGCTCCAAACATATCTCACGATGTTTGACAGCAGCTCAGCTGAACTGCTGAGCCTTGTGAACATGTCACGAATTAGATTTCATGTGCGGTATTGGTTGCGTCATCATTGATTTGAACGGCAGGTCAACGTGGATATCCAGTCAACCAAGGGAGTGGAAAGAGTTTCGATGCCAATGTATCAGCATTTGCGGCCTCGGTTCCTGCCCGTGCGACCACAAGCATAGCTAATGTACGTCAAATAGGGCTGCATTACCCCACGAATGGCGCCCCGGTCGACCCAGATAAACAGCAGGAAACTGGCGATTCGAGGGAAAGTCAGGATACTACGTTGGCACCCTCCTTGCCAATAGCAGGTAAACATGACAACTGCTCTTGTTTCATTCATGGCTTACCGGGTCGCCGAGCTTCCAAACCAGGCCATGTGTGCGGGGGGCAAAAATTGCTGGGCCCGACTGGTCAATTTACCGTTGCAATCTGACCTCGCAAGAGTCGGGCATGAAAATGAATGACACGATGGTCGGCCCCATCAGTCTTCAGGGCTTTACAGCATCGAAATCATAATTGGGCAGTTGGGAGTAGAGAAACCAAACAATAGGATAGATGTTAATGTGCACAAGACGAAATATTCTTATTGAAAGACTGCGACCTGTTACTGATGTGTGGTGGCAGGATGACATTGAGGTTACATGTTACCAACACCAAGCGAACGGCGTATGGTGTTGCATCATCCATTCCCTTGACCATGAAAAACGTGCCACCAGGATCTCAATTGGGCAACCGCCGAATCTATCCATGTTCAACTCGTACGAGATGGGCAGTTGAAATGCGCAGGTACAGCGCCCAGAGACGGGCACACCCATCAGTCAAGAGACAGCACTTGAAGAATGCTTGGACAAGATAGTGCAAGCGCGGAAACTCCGCACCATGCAACCACTTTGATGTCAATCTCGTCGGATGATCGCCCAGATCGCCTGTAGAATGACTGGAATGATATGGGGGTGGGGAAGAACGGCCGAGACAGGCCGGCTTGATGCGATGTGCGGGACACTGCCCAATGCGACAAAATTCGACGGTAGTAAGAACAATTAATAGCGTCTTTTTCTCACTGGAAAGAATCACCATACTCAAGCTGTAGCTGTTCGGTATTCAGAGCTGATCCGCAGTGACTGGTCATTCGCATCTATGGTGAACTGGCCCATGAAACAGCTCCTAAATTCTCATTTCTAATAGCGAGCCGCTGAGGTTTTTGCATTCATCACGTTCCAAATTGAGCTGCGTTCTAGTATTAAGGGTACCAAAGTAGGAGCAGTGAGGTAAGAACCCCGCCAATTCATATAACCATTCATAGCTTACAACATCACCAGTACCTAACTAAGCTAGCAGTGTAACATAGAATACTGTCCAACATTTGTAACCGAACACCGTCAATGTTCCGAGACAGTATCAATATATAGGCTATTCGGGTTCACGCATGTGAATCAAGAACAGGAAAGAAACGTTTCGTACGATGCCGCGAGCCATCGTACGCGTACGGGCGTAGATGACTAGGGAAACCGCTTCGTTAAGAAATGAGATCATGCAGTGGAAGGAGAAGATCAAGACACGTCTTCCTATCGTCAGTACGAAATAGATATGCCTTCGTCGACAGGGCAATGTCTTCTCTTAGTCCGCGTAGGCATAATAGTGTG
>JAOYMO020427709.1:0-54683 GCA_025802455.2 Iodosphaeria phyllophila | reverse complement strand
GGACTTTATTCTCAGGTTTATAGCACCACAGGTTGGACAGGTGGTGTAGGAGCGGGTGATTACGGTATTGATTATCGATATCGTGACGAAACCGTAAGCTGGTACTCCGTGCCCGTTGGTATTTTTCTTGATGATGCACGAACTCAGTTCACTATTGAAAAAATTAACAACCCAACTGGGTGGACCGCTAACGCATTTATCGAGAGCATCGAAATAGTCCACAACCTGCAGGGATATTCTCTACAAAAATCTCAGGTCCCATGGATGGCTCATTATGGATTTGCTGACACTACACTAGGTTACTATCCGGGTGTTGGACAGTTACTTTATCAAGGCCATACTATCGATAATGGAAGTAATCTAGTTACGGGTTCATGGGGAACGGGTGTTTACACCATCCCAACGGTCCGTAACCGTATTTTTGCACGAGAATCGGGTACGGCCCTATGGACAGGTAATTTAAATGACCTAGGATGGACTAGCGGGTCTAACGGGATTCCCTATAAGGCTGCTGTGCAAGTTAAGCAAACTCTTCTTGAATCGGAAATCACCGATGTAAGTACTTCTCTGCAATATCAGATGCAAGTAAGTGATTTACCTGATCCTATATCATTTTCGGATGCCGACTCTCGGGTAAATCAATCATTCACTTTGCACAACTATGCCGTGGACTCTATTACCGTGAACATCGTTTATCGGTGGTCCTAGTTACCGGTTTCGATATCCTCGCGAATCTGCTTCAGGAACTTGATCGTCGTGGTCTTGTCCGGGATGTGCTGGACCTGGATGCTCCCGGTCAAATTCTTACCGTAGCCCTTGGATCGTAACCGCTCGTCTAGCACCGCGATCACGCCTACGTCCTCTGGGGACCGTAGAAGCCGTCCTACGCCCTGACGGAACATGGTCTTAGTGGAGGGCACGCTCGCTTCGAACCAACCCTTACGTTCGACGTCAGCCGTGTAGATGGGGTCACCCATGTTGGGGAACGGGAGCCGGTCGATGACAACTAGACTAAGGCTCGGCCCGGCGATGTCGATTCCCTCCCAGCAGGTTTCAATACCTAAAAGTACACTGGTTTCGTCGTCACGGAAATTGTCGATAGCGTTGGGAAGCTTCTGGTGGAAAACGTTGAATGGAACGCGGGTACGAAGCCAGTAGTACATGTCCATCATCGCGGCTTCGCTTGTGTACAGCAGCAGGGACCGTCCGCCGATCGCCGTTACGAGATCAAGCGTCTCCTGTGCAGCGTCCTCCCGAAATGCATATTTGCCCGCACCGCTGATTTTAGAAATGTAGAGTCCGGCGTTAGTGTAGCCGCCGCCTATGTTGATGATTTCCTTGTCAAGACCGAGACTGTCCGGGATCGTGGCACTGGTGAAAACGCTGGCCTTCGACCCGAGGTATTCACGGATCATTTCTTTGATGTCGATCGGTGACGAATGCAGCCCGTCCTGATCAACCCATAAAACATTTTCGTCCGGTTTGGTGAAAGCCGCTAACGCATTGACGATCTTAGTTAGAAGATTCAACATCTTCTTGTCCTCAAGATCAGGATTTTCCTCATTTTCCATACTTTCCGCAAGAACCTTCTTTTCACGAAGAGCATGAACCCAGACTTTGTAAAGCGATGTCCCCGGGGTTACTCCGGAGTGAAACACATAGCCCCGCTCGGGAATCATGCTAGTTACTAGGTCAGCGGCATCCGCCCACGTAGCTTTCATCAGATCGGCGGGTGAGAGATCATTGGATAGCTGATCTCGTACAGTATTCTCCAAATGCTGGGCCTCGTCTACGACCACAATGTCGAATGTACCGGGAATCGCCTCGACATCGAACGCGATCTGCATTGCCAGAAGTGCTTGGTTGGCAATCACGATATTAGCGTTAGCTGCGTCCACTCGTTGTGAGGTGCCGGGACATAGATCGTAGAAAGGGCATTTCTTGCCGATACAATCCTGACCGCCGCTGACAGCTCGCCATTCCTTGTCAAGGTGCTGAGGTGCTTGATCCTTAGAACCGCCCCCGTCCATAACCCACGCGGACAATGAAGGGGGAATGGCGGCATCGCTAGCGGTGATCCGCTTATGACAGGTGAAATGATTACGGCCCTTGAGCTTCGCCCACTTGATCTTGTTGGCATTGACACCGAGCGCAGCATCGATGTAACGAGGAAGATCCTTGGCGAGTTGGTCTTGTAGCTTCTTGGTACGGGTGACGATCAGAACTCGCTTGCCCATCGTACGGGCTGCGAAGATTGCGGGAAGGGCGTATCCGAGGGACTTGCCCGTTCCGGTTGGCGCTTCGATGATGACGGGTTCGTTGCTACGAATAGCCTCTACGATGTGGCCGATCATTTCCATTTGTGGCGTACGGACCTGTCCGCCCAGCCGTGTTACTACGTCGATAACCCACTGATCAAAAGCTGAAATAATGTTTGTACTCACAAGAATCTCCCGACTCGGCGTTACGTTTAAGTTTACCCGAGTCGGGTCAAAAATACAAGCTAAATCTGGTACTTACCACCCAGATGTGTATCCAAGTACCGCCTCTACATACAGTGCAATATTGTCACTTGGCGGAGTTCCGTTCTTGAACCAAGTGTCAGCTGCTGCCGGAGAGTTGTGCTGAGCTACTGCACATTGGATTTGCACATTCGGCTTCGACTTGTACTTAGCTAGTGCTTCTTTAAATCGATTAGCCGCAAACTCTAGATTGAATCGAGCATCGTGTGCAGCCTCGATACTTACGTCTGGGTGAGCCGCTGTATTGATTTGTGTAAGTCCACGGTCCGGCTCGTTGTAATAACCACATGCGGCCGGATCTCCCGTAGATTCATGACTCATCTGACCCCATAGGTATTTAGGATCGATTCCCACGCTCGTGGCGATGTCCTTGATAGGTGCTCGCCAGAGCGTTTTACACGTAGTGGCTCCTGCTTTGCCATCCATGTATAAATCTAGATTCTGTTGAGCTTCACGAACAGCTTGCGCTGTTTTGGCTCCGTAAATGCCATCCGCCGTTAACTGTGACGCCGCTAGTCTTTGAACGTTGATTTCTGTTTGGATCGCCTTTACACCAAGGTTGACTGCCATATACGCAAGTCCCTTTGTTTTTGATCCGCCGTCTGTAGGAAGACCCACTACATACGCATACTGAGCCTGCTTGTTGTCCTTGCCTACAGAACTCCAGGCACCTCTACCGGTCATGATTATCTCCTTATTGTGCTGTAGCGGGCTCGGGTGTTTGATTGTCCGTACGTTCCCTGCCACGCATGTTCTTGGATTTTGCCTCTAGCTGATACATGATCTGATCTATAGTACGAACATCGGTACTCTCGATCTCGATACGCGTACCCGTAATCGTCTCCATGCCCTCTTCGGTTTCCCCCAGAAAAGAATCCTCTACGATCTTGAACTTGATCGTAGGAACCTTAGTTTTGTCCGCCACGTTGGATTTGATAACACCTAAGTATCGCTCTCCGGTTTCAGGAGCATAGGCAACCATTAAGGAGGATCGGGACAGGTTCACGAACGCAACAGAGCCCAGCATCCGGTTCTTCACATCTTTCTCATTGTCCTTGCCGAAGTGGTGGATACCGATAACCGCGAGTTGACGATTTTGTGCCAGATACGTCAAGGGTTCCAAAGCCCTACGAACATCCGCATCCTGTGAGGACGACAAACGCTCGTTCATACGGGCGGGTAGTGGATCAAAAATGATCAGCGCAGGGTCGTACTGTTCACACAGTTCGGTGAACCCAGGAACATCGTCTGGGAGAGTTGGTGGCCGTTCCGCTCCACCCGGTACCTCTAAAACGATTTCTTGGATACGATCAACATCCGCATCCGCGATCATGAACTGAGTAAGAACCTCATCCCAGGACCCCTCAGGACGAACGTACAGGACATTACGAGGCGTTCCCTGTAGTGCACCGGGGAGAGTGCCATTAGTGACGTTAGCGACCAGCCAGGCGACGAACGTGGTTTTACCCGCCTCACCCTCACCGGCAAGGAACGTTAGTCCGCCTAGGGGTACGCGTCCCTCCCAAAGGAACTTAGGCCGACGGATCACACGACGTGCAGGACGTGCAGTTAGCTTTCCCCGTGACGGAACATCCGCGATATCCCAGATCTTTGCCATATCTAGAGATATTTGATCGGAGTTGTAGGGAAGTTCCGCCTGCTTAGACCAACCGAACAACCACGTCACCGTCTGGCCTGCAGTGAATCCATTGGTCTTGCTGACCTTAATGATTTCCTCGGCTGCACCACTGATATCCAACAGAGATGGCTTCAAATGTGCTTTGACTACCTGTACAACCTCCGTTAGTGCCTCACTCTTGTGTTCATCCGGGATGATCTCCTCAGGGTCGATAAAATCTAGACCTTGCGGAGTCCACGGGTTATTCGTACCTGCGTTCATTCCGGAGTTGAAGGTGGCCGAAACCTCACCATGATTTTCTGCGCTTAGACCGTTCTGATCACACGCTCGGCTGATCATGTCCTCAGCCTCTTCGATGCTGATAATATCCGCAGCAACCATGCGGCCAAGCAGGAAACTGGTTGTGTTGAGTTGGTTGTTACGTGTGCCCGGCGGAGCGTAAATCAGTTTTTGAACAGATCTTTCTGCAATCTCACGGCCGGACAGGATCATGTTATCGTCCATGTCCTCCGGTGCGATGGTTGCGTGACGAATATCAGAATCGCCCATCTTTTTCGTAAGGTGATTTAGCCACGCTACGGGAAGCTCAGGCATATCGGTGAAATCGGGGATGAATCCCTCGGGCATGAGTTCGCCCTCTTTGTTAAACCACCGATACGATTTACCGGTTTTGGCATTTTTGGTAGGCCAAACGTTAGCGTATCGGTGGTGGAACTGTAGGATATCAATATTTTTGTTAGGCACCTTATCGATGAGAATGGTGCCCTCGGGAATCAGGAAGAACCTGTGCCCAGCAATCTCATCCTCTAGACGCGCGGTATTGCGATAGGTGGCAGGCAACTTTCCTAAGGTGTATTCAAGGTTAAACAGTGCATTGTCTCCCACCTTGCCGTCATGACCGTCTACATCAATTGCAATCATGCGTTTGGGCATACGAAGGGCTACGCCCAAGTCATACGCACTGTCGGCATATTTTTGAATATCCTCGGTAGTGAGATCCTTGCCCGCCCGCCCGGTATGCCCCTTACGGAAAGGCTTGTACCGATCACCGTCTCGCATCAGCGGAATAGGGTTCCATCCCTTTTCACGATAAATAGCCGCCGCCATGCTAAACGGTGATTTTTCACCTGCACCGACAATGGGTACGTCGATGATGGGTTTAGTTTCGGCATTTCTACCAACCGCAATGATAAGATTCTTGATCCACTCGGGAAGATCCCCCGGAGTGTTTTGTAAAACGTAGTTACCCTCAGGCTTACGAGATGGCGGAACAATCGCTTGTGACTCGCCCCAGTGGATAGACCATCCCTGAGCGGTTGTGTACTTACTGACGTGTTCGGGAAGTGAAACGCTGTTTGGTACACGAAACCACCAGTGAGCGCCATTTTTATGCTTCCACACCTCTTCCCCACCGACCATAGCCTTCTGGCCCGGTGTCTTGATTGTGGGCAGAGATACCTCTTCGTCGGAGTATTTTCCCCATGCCGAAAGGAACGCAGCTCGTTGTTCGTCGTTGTCGATATTCACCACGACATAGCCGGATAGTCCTAGGTGAACTCCGACATTGACGGTGTTACCAAGTCGGTTGATGAGAGCGGTGACTCGACCGGAATCCTCGGGTGTGAGCGCATGCGCGATACCGCAGTCGTGCTTAGCCTGGTCAGCCTTGGTGATTAAGCCAGCTTCACGGAACGTGGCACCCGCAGCTTCGTCCGCCATACGACGATTCTTGGCTGTTAACGGGCAAAGAGGTGTTGTCATATTAGGCTCGTTTAAGACCACACTGAAGCCATTAGCAAGTGCCCGTTTGATGACAAGTGCACGGTCGGTACTGCCGTTATCGAATGAGTTGATGAATAGCGATCCACCTATGATGGCGCACTCTCCTTAGCGTTTTGTGCAACGAGGGTGCACATTTTAATGAAGCTCCACAACGGTGAACGCATTGAATACTTCGCTTGTTATATTCTTGACGGGCATTACGCTTTGCCCCAGTGGCGGCCGAGATGGGCTGGTTCCGCACGCAAAATCGGAGTCCGATCTAATAACCGTACAAAACGCTCAGGGGGTGTACGCATGATGTGTGCGATATCCTCCGATGCATCTTTGCTGACAACTAGTTCATCATGATATGTGAAGTAGATTTTTTCCGATAGCCCTGCTTGGTCGATCTTCATGAGAGCTTCGGCCAGTAGGTCATACGCGGATCCCTGGATGAAATAATTAATTGCCGTGTAAGCCTTGACATTGCCGTCGAACATTGGTACGTCTAGAACCCGGCCAAACAGAGTATGTACTTTGCGTGATTCGCCAACCTGCTTCATACCCTTGATGAAAGCATCAACTGCGGGCATAGCGGCGAAGATCCGATTCTTGTACTCACGGGCCTGGTCATAGGTTACACCAAGTCGACCAGCCATCGATGTTAACCCCTGTCCATACATCTGAGCCAGAAGCGCGGTCTTTGCATATTTACGTTCGATGCCAACGATCGATCCAACGATTTCGTAGAAATCTTGGATCTCCCCGTGCTCATAACTGTCCAGTGCGTATGTGTCATTTGCACAGTAGACAAGAATGGTTGGTTCGATCTGTGACCAGTCGATACTGGATAACTCATCACCATCCTCGGCCACGATGACGGAACGCGCGTCCGGTGTGAACTGATGCAGCGGCGGATCACTCATAGCGATACGACCGGTACCCGCACCTAGGATCTTGGTAGTGGGAAATACTCGCCCTGATCGATACGCCTCATCGGCGATGGTGTCTAGATACTGTTTCACCTTCAGGATTTTCGCGTGTTGTGCGAACGCCCGTGCTAGTGGATGGTGAACCATTTCCAAATCATCCTCCGCTGTAGACGGAGCACCTCCTTTAGTACGCTTATACCCCTGCGGAAAT
Organism: Iodosphaeria phyllophila; assembly: GCA_025802455.2. NCBI lineage: Eukaryota > Fungi > Ascomycota > Sordariomycetes > Amphisphaeriales > Iodosphaeriaceae > Iodosphaeria > Iodosphaeria phyllophila. The sequence continues at coordinate 47,618 of JAOYMO020427709.1, read as the reverse complement.
GCGTTGTCCCGTTCTAGTCCGGCGATGAGCTGATTTCGATTTGTTACTGTAGTCATGCCGTGCTGCTTCATGATCAGTTCACATTTATTTTCCTGAGGACGCACCGTGATTTCGTACTTGTCAACCTCATCCAAGTCAACGCATAGACCCACCTTCATCCGGTGTAGCAGGATGTGGTTGATGTGCTGTTCCCGATTTGTGATGTATTTCTTCTCGTCCAAGTCTAAGGTCAGGCCACGTACCGGGTTCGGTGTTTCTAGCCGTTCCCGAACCTCTCGGAGCAGAATCGGTAACAGCTTATATGTATAAAGCGCGTCATACGCAGCACCATGGATAAACCCAATCATATGGATATCGATGGCGTAGAAGTCGTCTTTGCCGACCTTCTTTTCGATATTGATTCCGAAATGCTTCTTTGACAGATCCTCCAGCTTGTGGCTGTTCGTGAAGGACTCACCGGGGTTAGCCTGTCGCGATGTAACGATCGTGTCTATTACCTTGTCAACGTCCTTCTCACCCATAAGGTCCCGTTGATACATGGAGGGTACGTCGTACATGGCGTTGTGAATGATGATTCCCTTAAGATGCGAAATCATCTTGATAATGATGTTGCGCTGATATGGGTCACGCGGGTCAAGAATCACCGCATCCGTGTCATCCGCGAACGTCACCGTTTTGATTCGGAATCGATTGTTGCTAAGCCCGAAGGTTTCGATGTCTAGAGCTAAAACGGTACGACGACGAAGGAGATTGAACGCTGTCTCTGCAACGTAATCCTTGCCAATCGTGAACCACATTCCACGGTTGGGCAGTTCGTAGCGTCCCTCTACCGCAGGGTGAACGGGGGGATCATTGAACTCTAGATTGATCACTCGGGTTCGTCTCCTCCTGAAAATTTGCCGCTAAGCATCTCGTCGAACGTGACCCAGCCCTTGCCGGTGTAAACCTGGATTTCCACCGACGGAGACCCGTCACGCATGACGTTGATCATTCGTGTTTCACCAAATACCGGATCAGCCGGTACCGGATCTTCCGGGGTTGGATCTTCGGGTGTTGGGTCGTCCTGAGTTGGGTCTTCCTGATTGTCCGTCACGGAGCACCTTTCTGTCCAGTGCTTGTTGCCCTGTCACTTTTTTATGACACGGTCGGCATAGCATTTCTAGATTTTCTTGATGATGCATACAGGAATATCCGGAGTTATCCCCCACACGTGGGTTAATGTGGTTGCACTCCATCCGCTGACCTATTGCCTTGATCTTACCTTCACATATGCCACAGGAACGGCAAGCTATATGGCTGCGTACATTCGGACACCCACACTTGGCGCGGAATCTCTGACGACACGCTACACGGGCTTTGCGATACCAGTGATCCTGTGCCCACAGTCGTGCACAACGCTTATCGTGGTACTTCCTACTACGTCCGGTAAGTTTTAGATTGCATCTTCGGCATCGCTCAGGATCACCCTCCCACTTGCTTAGAGAGCAACCCCGAGCTAGCTCGTCTGTCTTGTCAACCACTAGAGTTCAATCATATCGTATAACCCACCTTATATTTCACAGCCGGTCCCCGAGAAGCAGGCGAGCTCTCTAGAGGCAGTCGTCATATCATCCAACTCATATCGGTATATTTTAGAGTAATCGATATTGTCAGGAAAACGAGATAACTCTGCCTCATATTCCTCTTCGGTCAAAGTGACGTAGGGCATCTGTGCATACATCGTGTTAACGGCTGGTAGGAAGGATAAACCCCCGATGCGATCCTTGTGGGCTACTACCCACGCGATCACATCCACGATTTCGCTCTCCTGATAGGTGATCGTGCAGCTCGGGTTGTGTTCGGTCCATGATTCCTTGTTTAACAGCCAAAAGTTCATCTGCTCTCGAGCCGTCCGGTGCTCTTTGGTGATAGCACCCTCGGGGCTCTTCTTCGGAAAGTGGATGACCCACGTGGTAGCGGTTTCCATGCTCTGACCGTTTTCCGGATCCATAGGTACACCAGCGGATCGTAGAACCTTGAACAGGGGTGATGATGCTGAAATTCGCATGTTCCGACGGTAGAACGCACTGTGGCGGGCGTGGATACCGGATGCGATGTCCAAAAACTCTGAGCTGTTGCCAGACGGCTTATTGCATGTTACGGCTGCAGCTTGATTGATACCCAGCATATTCGCGTAGAACTTGTTCGTGGTACTCGCGTGTGCCTGCAAAGTCTCACGAATCTCTTCACCATACCTGGATACCATAGATAGCAACGGGTTGTCTAGTTGTCCCGCAAGGTCTACGCCCAATAGTCGTTCTTCCTCGCAGTTGCGCTTCCATTCGTCACGCATACCGGGAAAGTTCACGGACAACGATTGAATGGTTCCGATGATTGTCGCCAGCTCCACCTTGTCCCACAAGTCTTCTATACGGTCCTCAGGACGAACAACCGCAATAGAAAGATTGCACAGTCCGTACGGACGGAGATTGATTTCACCACAAGGGTTCGTACCGAACTCAGCTTCAGCACGACGTGCAGGTTTGGTGCGGTTAGCGTTGACTCGAGAAAAAATTCCGGGCTCGCCGGATCCGGCTCGCATCATCTCAGTCATCTGATCGATGATATCAAGATCCGAGATATCATCATCCCACACCGCGCTGTTGTTGGCGTTCCAAAGCAGCGGGTTCACATTTGGGCCATTCTTGATGTTGCGCATTTCGGTGTCCCACCGGTCAAACAGGCTGATCATCGCGGTACGACGAACGCCACCGGCTACAGCTGCCTCACCAACGGCACACATCATCAGATGACAGTCAGCGGGGGATAAGTATTTCCCCTGTCGTGTCAGAATGACAGTGCGTAGTGTTGCTAACATTTGCATCAACGGCTCGGGTCCGGATGCGCGTCCACCCTTGGTCAGCAGCACCGATCCCTTTGGTCGAACCTCGCTGTCATCGAACTCCATATCACGACCGTTGAACCATGCATCTATACCTACCTGAGCGGCGATTCCCCAGCCCTCGGTGGTGTCTTCGATGATGTGTGTAGGTACAGTCTGATTTTTGCGCTGACGCTTGATGCGGGGTAGTTGCTCCACGTTGGCGGATTCCACCGAGAACCCTACGCCACAACCGGCCATAGAAATCAGAAGTGCTTCTACAAACGTCTGTGTGTCTTTAACAGGAAGGAAGCTGCAGTTGTATATAGCAAGACCATTACGACGTGCTGCGGGTCCTGCCATAGCGAGCGTTCGCATGGAGGGCATTACTTGCATGTTTAGGATTCCGTTGTGGATACGACTGAAAACACCCTGTATTTCTAGAACATCTCCCGCTTCTTGGTCGTGTTCGTACACAAGCCATTTTAAATGGTCCACTGTACGATCAACGGTTTCTAGCCATGTTTCACGTCGATCTAGTTCGTGGTTGTAGCGAGAATATTTGTCATAGAACATGAACTGTTGCGCAGCTGTGGGAAAGTACTTTTTATCTGCTTCGAATGCTGTACGAACATCCTCGGGGATGGGTCGATCATCACGTTCATTTTTATGTGTGTGTCGATACTCCTGGTAGTTCTGCGCGAGTACAAACTTGCCCATATGGAATAGAGCAGTAACTACTTCGTCTTGAACCTCCTCAACAGAGGGCTGGGTTTGTCCTCGTGCAGCTAAGGAACGAACTACAAAGATTGCTACATCGTTTCCGTATACATTGCTCTCGGGACTAGAGGCTACACATGCGTCTACAGCCTTGGCTATACGCTTTGCATCAAACGCGACGATCGATCCATCACGCTTTCTAATCTGGTCCGGCATCTGGTGTCCGGTCTTGCCGAGTTCCCATGCGAGCTTCTTGGTGTTCAATGTTGGGGCAGTCATAACGCGTTCTCCACTTTTAGACATGAGATACCAAGGGCACTCGTCTATCCTTTACACGAGTGCCCTTGGATTAAGTACAAGGAATCTAGCGATTGTCAATCTTATCGACTAAGTTAGCTAAAGATGCTGACGCCACCCGGACCTACGAGCAATCCCACGATGATCAGTATTACGCCGAAGAGAATCTGACGCTGGAACAGCTTGACGATACCCCAGACAACGAGAATCACAGCCAGAATCCAAAGTAGTAGCTCCCACATAATGTATCTCCCTTGACGTATTTATTCGTACTTTCTACATCGGATACTACCACCTGCAGCAGCTAGAAAAGATCTCTCTAATGAAAAGGATTTTTGTTTTTGTTGGGTGGTTTCTCTCCTAAAATGCCTTTTCTATATGCCATAATCTACTCATTTGTGCTGCTAAGTTTTTTCCATCGCATCGGTCGTTGATACCAGGAAATATATGCAACAGAACCCACTATAATGGTAAAAGGAAAAGCTACTCTAACATCGAAAACTATATCTGATACGAGAAACACTGAAGCCATCATAGAGATCAGCATAAAGAGCAACGCCTTCTGTCCGGTGCGATACGCCGCGTCCACAATGGTCTGTTTTAGTCCATGGCCGGATAGAATCTGATACTGACTAACAGGAGCAATAAATAACAGAGCACTTACCGTAGCGGACAACAGTGCTCCTGCGTAAATCCATTTTTGGTATCCGGTTACTTCTGTGAATCGTGTTTGAAATGGCAGAGTCATCAGAAAAGCGAAAAGGATCTGTACTCCCTGTTGCGCTACTCGAACTCCTTGAAGAACCAACCCAAATTTGTTATCTAAAATCTGTTTTGCCCGGCGTTCCTCCTTCGTGATCATTTCTCGTCCCGTACTAACTCCAGATCCTTAGTGGGCCAGAAAAACCATCCACGAGGATCTACATGTGGAAATTTAGCGTCGGGCCGGGCTGACATGGGTAAGAGTTTGGTGTTAGCGCCACCATTCACGAGATGTGGAGATGTTTCTCCTATATATGTGTCCGCGACCTCAGCTTCGAAGCCCATCCATCGTGGGTCGTCACTAGGATCAACTTTGATGATTTTTACGACTTGTCCGCGTTTGAATGACATTTCAATCCTCATTTGATAACCGTAACCTGATCCATATAGGGCTCCAGACGCTTTTCAATCAGTGGAATATGTTCGGCAAACTTCTCCGTACTGATTACATTGAACCCCTCTAGTAAAGAGGCTTCGATGGTTGTACCCGTGCCCGCAAACGGTTCGAAAACAGTGCCCCCAGGTGGGGTGACTAGCTTGACCATCCATCGAATAAGAGCCAGCGGCTTGACCGTCATATGCATGAACTTGTTATATGGTGTTTGGCAGATGACACATTTCTCAGCAAAGTTAGATTTCTCCGTGAGCTTGTCCTGCAGTGTGGTGAGTTGTTCCCCTGATATATCCATGGGGTCGATTTCCTTGTCACTGAGATATGTGTACGCATCGCATACACATACCGGGACCATGATGAAGGGGCGCTCCTTGGTGGATGCCTTCTTGTTATACCGAAACGCCGGGTAACACACCGGAGCCTTCTTTTCCTGCTCCTCTAGCTCGGCTACCGCGCACTCCGGTACGCACTGATCCTCATCGCATTCGTATGCATGGCTGAACAGCACGTCAGGAGCGACGCGTGTGGCCGTTTCCTTGGGTCCTGGAGGTACGGCGCACCCTGCGAGGTTGATTCCGCCTACACCCCATTTGAGTACGTTTAACGCTACCGTCTTTTCGGACAGCGGCTTCTGGGCGAGGATCACCGGCTCGTTTGCAGATTTGAGCTGAGTGGACCATCCGTCCCATTGCTTTGCCTCTTCGGATACCGGAGTTCCTTTGTTCAGGACAGCCACGGTTGGAGACAGAACACGGTTGTTGGCGGCCTCGGATACAAGGCGGTCCGGTCGTGTATGTCCCAGTGTCTTGTCGATGTTCAGGGAAATGTTCCCACCTTTAGGCATTCCGCTCGAATAGATCCAGGGGATGATCACCTTGATTTCGAACCCGGCATCCTCTAATGCGATAGCTACCCGATGAAACACCTTAGACGCGCCGAACACCATGATATGAGCACCGGGCTTCAACGCACGACGTACCTCGGACCACATTTCTACATCGAATGCTATGCCTGTATTGTCCCATTTTGAGCCCATAAATCCGTATTCATACGGGGGATCCGTTATGACCGAATCGATAGAGTTATTAGGCAGTTTACGCACAAGATCCTTACAATCTGCGTGGAACAGCCTAGCTTTCGCCATCAGTAACTCGTTTCGTCGTGAAGTTCATGAAAGAGCGTGATGGTGTTGGACCACGCTGATTCTGATACCGGCTACCTAGTGTAGCATCTCCGTAAGATACCGGAGAGATTTGGTTAAGTCTAAATACACATATTTGTCCAATTTTCATACCTGGCCAGAGCTTTATAGGTAGATTGTTGACGTTTGATAGCTCAAGCGTAATATATCCACTAAAGCCAGGATCTATGAACCCCGCTGTTGAGTGGACTACCAGTCCTAGCCGTCCTAAGGATGATTTCCCCTCCAGTCGTGCTGCAACCACGTTAGACAGGGAAACAGATTCCTGCGTGGACCCTAGGACGAATTCTCCAGGATGCAGGATGAAAGGGATACCTTCCGCTACGTCCACAATCTGAGTAAGCCCAGGTTGTTCTACAGCGGGGTCGATGGAGTCGTACAGATGATTGGTAAACACACAGAACTTGCTGTCAAGCCGTAGATCCACAGATGCGGGCTGTACGGCGTCCTTGTCAAAGGGATCAAGAGTGAAGTTGTGCTTCGAATCGATAAAATCGTAATAAGAGTACATGTACCTCACCCTATGTCCTTTACATTGCACGCGGATAGGCCCTTAGTGAATCCTGCGTAGAACTGGGCGTATCTTTCATCTCCTGTTCCGTGTCCGTCCGGCTTGGACGGTGTACCGGGTGAATCGCTGTCATCACCTACGGAGTACACGATGATTTTTGCATTGGCAACATCCGCTTGAGTCAGAGGTAGAAAACCAAGGTTGTGCATTTCATTGATGTACGCACCCGCCATGCAATCGGCCTGTAGTTCAAAAGCACGATCATTAGGAAGTCCTTCGCCTACCTGATTCTGCACAGCATGAGAGTATTCGTGGCCGAACAGATAATAGATAAACGATACACCGTATTTGGCATATCCCTTACGGGTGTAGTTGTCATCAAATGAGACGTTATTACCTATGGTGCAGTACCGTGCGTTGTTTAGTTTAGCAGGACTGGTTCCACACGAAATGTCCTTAGGTGAGGTGTATGAATACACAGGTGGCGGATTGAACGGCTTGCCCGCGTACTTCATCTTTGCATTCCAATACTGCGGAAGCGTGTTAATAGTCTTGCTGATTGTAGAATCGTAGGTAACGGCATTATCGGATGGTGTAGAGCTACCACAACCGGTGAGAAGAGATACGGCACAAAGTGCTGCTAGTGCATGGCGAATGTTCATCTGCCTATGATACAGGGAGCCGCCATACTTTGGAACCAAGTACCAATCCGATTATCCTCATACCAAGAGCTTCAGGATTGGCACATTTTCGATTGTTCACATGTCCTGAGCGATGCGCGTCAAAGGACTTGATACCACTGAAGTATGTTCGGCATCCTGAGCATTGCATAGCGGAGTCAGCTAGTTTCATATTTCGTCCATGGGTGAGAGCGTGTACTCAACATACACCCATATTTTTCGGCTCAAGTCGAAGTCATACCGATGCGGGTTAGCACGCGCCCATATAGCTTCTTTCATTGCAGCCTTTTCGGCTTCCTCAAGCTGTGTACGTTCTTGTACGGATAACCCCATAAGGGATCGGCCACTCCACTGAAGGGCTGTCCGTTCAACCTTACGGGTAATAAATACCGTTAGCTCGGTAGATGCGTAAGTAAATCCATTTTGAGGTCCGCCCTCACATTCCCCCGAATATGTAGGACGGTGAAACGAGTACACCGGCTTATCGTCGTCCGGCATGCCTTGGTGCATAGCTACGATCCCTCCGTTCTTTGACAATAGCTATTATCCAAACTATTCCTATGAGAAACACAAGGATGATCATGACCAGGAGGTAAAACGCAAAGAAATACACCAGTAGCCCTAGGCCGACGAAGAAACATAGGATGCTAGCTACTGGGTGGTGCCACATTACAGACCCCAGTCGTCCACACCACGTAGAACGCTGAGGAGTTCCTCGATGTCCCGCTTGGTGTATCTTTCGATGTCCTTGGTTAACTCTTCGATCACAAACGAGAACAGTTTGTCTCGGAGATCATGAGCTTTCTTGAAATCCTTATCGGTGACAGCTCGTCCGATGTCATTGACCTTGACCATGACAGTATTCATCATGGCCTTTGCGCGTGTCTCTTCAATCTTAGATACCATACGACTAATCATAGAATGCATTAACAGATTTTTCAATCCGATTCGTCTTCAGTTTCAAGCGGGGGATAGCTTCGATCAAACCTGTCTGATTCTATATCTTCTACGTTGATTCGGTACTCAAGAGGCATTTTCATGACAAACCGGACAAATCTATTGGTAAGTTTACGGTTTGATTCTTCTAGACGGTCAGCACGAGTTTTTTCACGCATACACCAGTGAAATATCATTAAGAGTAAGAGGAGCTGGGCCATGTTAAATATGGCATTAATCATATTGATTAAGTCAAAGGTAAACATGGCCCAGCTCCTCTGCGTTATTATTTAGTTATATCGGTCTAGCTCTATATCAACTAGACTTGTGCTCCGGACATAGGAACACAACGGACGCGGCTCGTGCCCAGTTAGCCTCGGTAGATGGAATACCCTTGTCCGTCATTGCATCAACGATTTGCTGCGGCGTTGCGCCCTCGTCATAGGCGGAGCAAATGGCGTATCCAAGCTGGAGGACATCGGTCTGCTGAGCTGATTCACGCGAAGCCCAATAGGTGCTGTGATCTACACCGTTGTCGTCCGTCAGAAGCAACGCTTCCAAATACTTGGTGTCATCCGCACCCGCGCGGGGGCTTCCTTCGACACCCACCGGTGCTGTGGTAGTAGTTACTGGTGGTGTTGTCACTACACCCGGAACGGCCCCTGCAGGTGCTGTGGTTACTGCTGCAGCCGGTGGAGGAGCGGCGGTGATTACCGATGTAGCCGGGGTCTTGGAGCTGTGATGGATAAGAGCTACCACTAGCACGATGATGAGCAGGAGTGCGGCCCCACCCGCAATGACCGGAATCAGCCACTTGTTTTTGGGTCCTGAGGTTGGAGCGGGTGGCGGCGCACTATATGGGCCATCACCGTAAGGGCCAGAACCATAAGGCTGGTTATACGGCTGCCGGGGCTGGTTCCATTGGGGCTCGTTTTCCCCCGGCGGAGGAGGGGGAGAAGGCATAGTAGACAAGGTTTCATCCTTTGATGGTTGGTGACATGTCAAATCTGATTCTAACATTAGCTCCATCGAAGAGAGGAATACCCTCGGCGCAAACCGAGGGTATTCGATCGATGGACTTTACTGAGTTGGGCGACGCGGGCGAGTAATACGCGGTGCAGTAATCGGAGCAGGTTCCACTGCAACCGGCATATCGGGCTCTGGGTCGGTAGGTTCATCGGGGTTAGTCGTTGCGACTACATCCGTGATCTGATCCTGTAGATTGTCCAATGCACGTGCCAGGAATGGACGTAGGACGACGGCTAGAGCGCCGCCAACACCTACGATTAGGATTCCGGCTACGGTGATCAGGAATGCAGTGTAGAGCGGTATGAGAACCGCTACCGCCACTCCAACCTGTGCTAGGGCCGCTAGGACACCGAAGGCTAGGATGATAATTCCGGTTGCATTAGCTAGGACACGGCCGAAGTTGATTCCGGATAGTGCCCCACTGATTAGACCGCGTACGATACCGGCTACGGCACCAGCGATGACAACAAGCAGGATAGCCACGATGACCTTCGGAAGGAAGGCGATAATGGCTGCGAATAGAACGAAGAATGGGTTGGTTTCCCCGAATACTCCGAATGCGAAGTAAAGGGTGAACAGCACAACCAGCCAATAGACGACCTTGGAAAGAATGCTTACAACATTCCATCCGATACGCCGAGATGTGGCTTTCTCGACATTACGACTGAATAGGCGGTTTACACGCAGCTTGTTCAGAAGTGCATCTGTTCCCTTTGCCAGCAAGCTCGCGATCAGGAATCCGATTGCCAGGATTACCAGGAACAGGATAATTTCGGGGATCAGCGCGAGCAGATCACCCAAGACATTTGATACTCGGTCGCGCATAATATGCTCCTCAAGGTTGCGACTGTCTTACCTATATATCGACAGTCGCAACCTTGAGAAGTAAAATCACGCCTCCGTCAGAGCCCTTCCAGCGACCTTTAGAAGCTGGTGAGCTCCTTCGATATCGCCCATTTCCGCTAGATCACGAGCCGTGGTAAGTACCTTAAGCGCACGATTAAGGCTGACGGTGCTCCACTCCACGATCGAAGGGGCTTCGAGTGGGACGATTGGGAGTCCCTTGATCGGGGTGTTGTCGTGGTTGCCCCAGCGGACATTAGCCGCGTGCTGTGCCTTGAGTTGAGACGGAGTCAGCGTCGTGGTATTTCCCATGTAGGTTTGCTCCACGAGTGGAGTCTTGTCCGGCAGATTGTCATAAGTACTTGCAGCAGCCGCCATTTGAGCCTTTGTGGATCGCTTGGACAGTTTCGTGCGCAAAGGGCGGGAAGCATATTGATCCCGAATCTGTTCGTCGGTCATGCCCAAGAGATGTACCGCTAGCGGACTCGAACCCATCTTTCGACGCATATCGTCAAGCTTGTGGCTACTGATCTTGCCGTGTAGGACGAGGCCGATCAACTGCGGCTTGACGAACCGCAGGAGAGTCGAAGCGAAACCAATAGAAGAACGCGCGACGCTGAACTCGTACATCGCCATTTCTACGGCGATATTACGATCACGGATTGCGATGGCCGCGAGCATGTTCCGCTGAGACATAGTAAGCTGGCTCAAGTCACCACTGACGCTCTTGAGTACCTGCCTAGCGAGAACGCTTACTCGAATGCTGGTGTTTACGTCACGCCACTGCTTCATCATTTTTGATCCTTTGGTTGGAGGTTGTGCAGATTGCACAGTACTGAGAGGGTTGTCGGATGTCAACTTACAGGAACTCGATCGCTTCCTGTAGCACAGATGTCATGTCCTTTTTGTGAGCCGCTGTCTGCTTTCGCAGTTCTTTTAGCAACTTAACTGTGGCGGTACGGACTACATATGTAGGTTTATCCCCAATAGTCCGTATGTCGTCGACATGAATCACGCCGTTCATCATCAGCTTGTGAAACCCTTGACGCGAGATGCCCAGCAACTCTCCGGCCTCGGGCAGCGTTATCCAATCCTCAAGCTTCCTTATACCTTTCATGAATTTTACTCCTGTGCTATCGTGGGTGTCGTTGGTAAACCATACCCCGAACAGAGGTCCCCCGTGAAGAGACGCCTCCTTCTAGTTCTAGTCCTTGTATCCAGTCTCAGTGTCGTAGGTGTGTCCGCGTGGCATTTCACTAGACCTACTGTGGCGGACACTCTGACCAAGGGCGCGGATAACACTCTTTACAAGTGGGGAGTTCCTACAGTAGAGCCCACGGTACAGCCGGTTTTACACAAGCCGGAAACGGTCATCCCGGCGGAAAACACACCGAAATCCGGATCTACCTTCGCTGTGGTGCGTATCCCGGCATTAGATCTGAAATTTCCCATTGGGGAGGGTACCGACGAGATTACTCTCAAGCACGCAATCGGACATTACGTACAGACATCGCTGCCCGGATCGGTAGGTAATTTTGCCATTGCAGGACATGTGTGCTGTGAGTCTAACGGTCAGCCGTTTAAGAATCTCAAGAAGCTTCGTGCTGATGACATGATTTATGTCTATACCCAGAAGGCCACATATACTTATACTGTCGTGGATGACACACCATGCGGTACGAGTCCCTCTATCGTCCCGATGAACAAGGTTGAAGTGATTAACACTAATCCATGTTCTACAAAGCCCGCCACTAGGCAACTCATGACTCTACAGACGTGTACCGATTGGAACGGAGCTCCCGCTACTCGTCGAGTGTTGGTGTGGGCCGAACTTCGGAGTGTCGTAGTTCGTTGACATACGCCAACCTGACTGATATAGTTTTAGATATAAGCATCCCAACCTGGAGGAACAAAGTAATGGCAACCCTCGCAACTCTCGAATCCCCTATCGTGCAGACCCCTCGTGAGATCGTAATGTCCAGCAATATGAACATGAAGAGCTATGTTGGCCGAGCACTCATTGCGGCTGTCCTGATCGGTCTGGCGGTTCTCGGTTCCCTCGCCGGTGCCAAGGCGTTCAACCTGTTCCCGAAGGCGGCTCCTGCTACAGCGGTAACGATCAATGGAAAGTCCGCTGGTATCGAATCTACCGTCAACTACAAGTGGACGGATATTCTCGGGCCGAACGGCACGCACATCTACACCCAGTGTTCGTCTATCGAAACGGGGCAGCGTGTGTATCTGACCAGCGGTGGAAATCAGACTTTCCGTACCGATTCGCACTGCAAGTAAGTAGAAGGGTCTAGGAGCAGCCATGAAGGTTGTAGCGTTGGTTCCCGCGTACAACGAGCGAGACACCATTGCACTAACAATTCAAACCCTTCTTGCACAAACCCATCCGGTAACTATCGTTGTACTGCCGAATGGCTGCTCCGACGACACCGCTGACATTGCCCGGCAGTTTCCGGTGAATGTTTTAGAACTTCCTCGGCTAGAGCACAAGAAGTCTGAAGCGATGAACAAGGGCTGGCACATGTACTGCCAGGATGCCGATCTGGTGCTCACTGTCGACGCCGATACCGAGCTGATGCCTGATTCTGTACAACTGTGGGTCGAGGAGTTCACCAATGATCCAAAGCTCGCCGGTTCGTGTGCTCGGTTCACCTTCCGTACGGAGAATCAAAGTTTTCTGACCCGGTTGCAGCGCATGGATTTTTCCATGGGCATCGATATCAGTCTTCGTCGCGGATGGACATGTGTGTTGGCAGGCGCGGCGTCAGCGTTCCGCAACGATGTTCTAAAGAATATCTACGCATTAGACGAGCGCGAAGGCCCTTGGACGTATGTGTCTGCAGTCGAAGACTTCGAGGTCACTTATCGTGCCCGTACAATGGGCTACGAAGCGCAGGTATCCCCTACAGTTCGGGCATACACCGATTCCATGAAGACGTGGAAGGCGCTCAAGGGTCAGCGTATGAAGTGGCAGACCGGCACCATCGAGGATCTGATCTCGTTTGGTTTGAACAAGTACACACGAGTCATGTGGGCACAGCAGGCACTCGGATGGGCGTCTGTACTTATCTTGTGTATGTTCCTGTTCATCATGACATACACCATTATGTGGGGGTCCTTCAACCTTCACGGGTGGTATTCCTGGACATTCAGTATCGGAATTCCGGTACTGGTGTGGATGAAAAATCTCAAGCACGCTTGGCGTATCCCACATCGTGACTGGAAAGACATGGCGATTGCTGCGTCCGTGGTCGTGTATGAGGGATTTTCATGGCGGCGTATCGGGTGGTTTGTCCAAGCATGGATTACAGTGCTGTGGCAAAAGATTTCCGGTAACCGTAAAGACCTTTGGGCGGCGCAGTATGCCTCCGAGCAGGTCAAGGTGGCGAAGGGGGGTGGGCGTCACCGGGCTTCTGGTCGGCCAGTAGGCCAACATCGTATGGCCGAAGTACCCCTTGTTTCTGTGAAATGAACACCGTAGCATGACATGCATAGCATTTTAATGAATCATTAACGATAGGAATAATCATGACTTACGGCAACCTGGCTCAGACTGGCATGGCAGCTTCGGCTGGTGCGGGCATGGTCGGCGGAGCTTGGGCGGCGGTGTCCGTTGTTGCGGGTACAATCGCAGTAACGGCTATTATGAGCCTGATGCGTCGTCAGAAGATCATGCCCTGAGCTTTATTGAGAGAAGGGCGGGGTACACACCCCGCCCTTCTCTTTTTCGGTATAAAACTTGAAAAATATGTTCCTGCTTGCTACTCTAAACAGGTAACAACCCCTCATCTACCGAAGGACAATCCCTGATGGGTCTGCATCGAAATCGTAGTACATCTAGTAACAAGCACCGCGTTGTGGGAGCTAGCGTCGCTCTGGCCGGTGCCCTTACCCTTCCGCTCTTGTTCATGGGTTCCGCTCAGGCGGCCGTCGATCGTACCGCCCCGACCGTCAAGAGCGTTTCACCCGCCAGTGGTGCTACTGATGTCGCACTTAATGCAACGGTATCCGCTGATTTTTCCGAGACGATGAACACCAAGGTTGTCCCGACCTTCCTGCTTACGCAAGGTATGAAGTCGATCAAGGTTACTGAGAAGTGGTCCGACTCGGACACGCTGACTCTGACCCCCTCGGTTGCTCTGACTGCCAGCACGACGTACACGGCAACCCTGTACGGTGCTCAGGATCCTTCCAAGAACACCAGCGGGATCAAGATGTGGTCGTTCAAGACGGGTACAGGAGTTGTTGTGGTACCGACTACTGCTCCTACGACTGCACCAACTACTACTCCTACGACTACTCCTACCACGGCTCCGACAACCACACCGGTTACCACCGAGCCAACTACGGCACCGACAACCGCACCGACAACCGCACCGACCACTACTCCTCCGACCAACCCTTCCCGGCCTGAACTGATGATCAACGGATCAGTAGAAACCGGTACGGGTACTGCCCCGGATGGTTGGACGTTTGTCAACTGGGGCGACGTTAAGGCTACCGGCGACTGGGGCACGGCATATGCATCGGACGGTGCCAAGGGCTTGAAGGTCACCACTACGGTTGGCTCTTCTAACGGTGCGGCCGAGTGGGAGTCTCCTAATGTTGCAGTTAAGCCGTCTACGCAGTACACCGTTCAAAACAGCTACATGTCGGATCAGTCTACGCAGGTCGGTGCGGTCGTCACGATGACGGACGGTACATGGAGCTTCGTCTATCTTGGTACAGTGCAGGCAACCAACACTGCGCAGACCGGTGACGGCTCCACGGTTGCTACTCCCACGTGGCAGCGTACGAACTTCGGTCTAACCACTCCAGCGAACGCGGCTACTATCCGGGTTCTTCAGATCATGAACTCGGCCGGAACGTTGCAGACCGATGCTTACTCTCTAGTCGAGGGTGCTCCGATTATCACACCGCCACCGCTGGGTACCGAGCTGATTGCTAACAACAGCGCGGAGAACCTGAACGCGGATGGAACTCCGCAGAGCTGGTATTCCGGTGGCTGGGGTACGGCAGTGTCCACTTTTACCGTTCCGTCGACCGGACACACCGGAACCAAGGCAATGCGAATCGACACTACGGGCTGGACGGACCAGGCCACCAGCGGTACCGACAGCTGGGGCTGGGCTCGGGTTCCTGTGGTTGGTGGCCAGTACTACACATTCAGCGACTGGTACAAGACCAACGCCAACACGACGGTGGTTGTTGGATGGGCTGATGCAGCGGGCACGCTGAGTTGGATCACCTTGAACCAGGGTGTCACCCCAACGGCCACCTGGACGCAGTTCAAGAGTGGAGTTATGTTGCCGGACAACGCGGTAACCGCATATTTCGTCCACGCTATTGCAGGTAACGGGTATCTGGAGACGGATGACTATTCCATGAAGCAGGCGGGTACTCCGACCGGTTTCGACCAGGCACGGATCACCCTGACCTTTGATGACGGTTCGTCGTCCAATCTGACCAGTGAGCAGCAGCTCAAGAGCCTGGGTATGGTAGGTACCTTCTACGTCCCGACAGAAGACTTCAACACGGGCGTGCCGGACCTTTGGAGCAAGGCGAACCTTCAGACCGTGGCAAAGGATGGCAACGAGATTGCGGGTCACTCCGTAACGCACCCGGATCTGTCTTGTAACTCGGGTTACACGGCTACGCAGGCCAAGCAGGGTACCGCCAAGGATCCGTGCATCGGTTCGGCCGAGCACACCTTGACCCTGGCCCAGGAGTCGCAGCAAAACAAGGCGACTCTGACGGCAGCGATGCCTGTGGGCTACCCGCTCTACGGATCGTTCGCTACGCCGTTCGGCGGTTACAACGCCCAGGTTATTGCGCAGCTAAAGGCCGATGGCTGGACCAATCACCGTGGAGTTGAAGCGGGTTATAACGACCCGAGCAGTTTCAACCCCTGGGACATCAAGGTTCAGAACATGACCAATACGACGACGCAGGCCGAATTCCAGTCCTGGGTGGACAACGCTATTGCCCACAAGTACTGGCTGGTCATTGTCTACCACGAGGTTCTGGCAACGCCAAGCGGTGATGCGGGTACGGATACATATAGCACCACTCCGGCGCAGTTTACCGCCCAGCTCAACTACGTTAAGTCAAGTGGCATCAAGGTGGAGACCCTTCACCAGGCCATCACGGAAATCAAGACGCAGGTCACCTCCGGCCTGGTCTAAAATATCTAGAGAGATCGGGTCGGCCTTCGGGTCGACCCGATTTTTCATGAAAACTTATAGTTGACACAGGTGAACCACAGCCTGTAGAGTTTGTCATGCAAGGCCAATGACTTATCCCTCAACCCTGGAGCAATACCTAATGAATTCTCGTAGTCGCGTACTCATCGGAAGTGCCGCAGCCCTCACCCTGATCTCTACGGGTTTGGCGTCGGCAGCTAACGCTTCTATTCCGAACAGTAAGACCGGAGTCATCTCCGCGTGTGTCAATAAATCCACGGGGGTTATGCGTGCTATCGATGCCCAGGCGGGCGTCAAGTGCAACACCAAGACCGAAATCCTTCTGCAGTTCAATGTCACCGGCCCGGCCGGTGCTGCGGGTGTAACGGGTGCCAAGGGCGCTACTGGAGCAACAGGTGCTACCGGTGCCAAGGGCGCTACCGGAGCGACCGGCCCAGTTGGACCTGCTGGTTCGGGTACCGGGACTCCTGGTCCGAAGGGTGACACGGGTGCTAAGGGTGCGGACGGTATTGCAGGTGTCAAGGGAGATACCGGGGCAACGGGCGCCAAGGGTGCGGATGGCCTCGCGGGTACGGTGTTCACCGTGGGCGAGGGTCTGAAGCTAGATAATGGTGTTCTATCCTCCACGGTTACCAGTTCTGGAAACAACACCTCAATTGCCGGGCCGGTTGGTCCGAAGGGTGATACCGGTGCTACCGGAGAGACCGGCCCTAAGGGTGATACGGGTGCGTCGGGCAAGGACGGTACCTCTGTCGACGGCATGAAGGGCGATACTGGAGCTACGGGCGCCGAGGGTGCTCAGGGTCCTTCAGGTGTAATGGGTCCTGTCGGGCCTAAGGGTGACACGGGCGCAGATGGCGCTACTGGTGTGATGGGTCCGATCGGCCTCACTGGCACAACCGGAGAGACCGGGGCTAAGGGCGCTGATGGCGCTAAGGGTGCTACCGGTGAGATGGGTCCAATTGGGCCGATTGGGTTGACCGGTGAAAAGGGTGATATTGGCCTTACGGGTGCCACGGGGGAAACCGGCGCTAAGGGCGACATTGGGCTGACTGGTGCTACTGGTGAGACCGGGGCGAAGGGTGACACCGGCGCTACCGGCGCCAACGACTTCGAGTTGGCTCTGGCGAATGGTTACATTGGCACGGTTGATCAGTGGTTGACCTCCCTCAAGGGTGCCCAGGGTTTTACCGGTGAGACGGGTGCGACCGGTCTGACGGGAGAGACAGGAGCCAAGGGCGATATCGGGTTGACCGGCGCGGACGGGGCTGTCGGAGCGACGGGTGCCAAGGGCGACACGGGTCTCACCGGAGCTACCGGCGAGGTTGGGGCCAAGGGCGACACCGGTCTGACAGGGTCTACAGGTGCCACGGGTCTGTCCGCCCTGGACATCTGGAAGTCCATGCAGACGGCACTGACGAATGACGAGCGTTCGGCACTCACCAATGCGGACTTCATCAAGAGTTTGAAGGGTGCTGATGGTATGTCGGCCCTTCAGATCTGGTTGACGGAGAACCCGACCACTAACGGTGTTGCCTCCACCGAGGACGACTTTTGGGCCTCCCTGCGGGGCGAGCCGGGCCAGGACGCCTACTCATTCTGGGCGGCAGCGCAGCGCTCGAACAACGTGGCCGAGGAGTCCATCACCCCGCTTGCCTACCTGGCATCGATGCAGGGCGTCAAGGGTGACACCGGAGCTACGGGCGCCAAGGGCGACATGGGTGCTATCGGTCCGGTTGGTCCGATCGGTTTGACGGGTGCTACGGGCCTCACTGGAGCCACAGGTTCGATTGGGCCTAAGGGTGACACGGGTGCTACAGGTGCGGCTTCGACCATTCCTGGTCCTGTAGGTGCTACGGGCGCTACTGGCTCACAAGGTGCTACCGGCCCGAAGGGTGACACGGGTGCTACTGGAGCAGCAGCAGTTATTGCCCCAGTTACGGTTGTCTATTCCAACACCAGTGCCTCGGGCACCTACACCACAGCGGCATGCGCCTCAGGCAAGAAGGCAATCTCGGGCGGGTCTACCGGGTCGTATAACAATGGTAGCTATCCGTCTACCGCAACAACCAGTGCCCGCAGTAGTTCCGCTCCTACAGCCGTCGCTAACGGTGGAGCGGCTACAAGCTGGACGATCGTCGGTCCGTCGTCTTCAACTGATTACATCGTCTATGTAGTCTGCATGTAGTTTCATAAATATTCCGAACCGGTTGGCTCCTTCGGGGGCCAACCGGTTTGGCTTTTCCGATGCTGTATATGACGAATGGAGATTTTAATGGCTAACATGTACACTGTTGTTTCCGGTGACACACTTTCTAGAATCGGTACTAAAACTGGTGTTCCTTGGCGTTCCATCGCCAAGTGGAACAACATCACATCTCCCTACATCATCCATGTAGGCCAGTCCCTACGGTTACGGGCTCCATCAGTTACCCCTACACCTAATCCGGCTCCTGTAACGCCTACTCCCGTAAAGCCTACCCCTGCACCTACCGGAGCATTCAGTACGACAGCGCCTATCAGGGATCGTATTTGGGGCACTTACGCTGAGACAGCGGGTAAGGGTGGAACCCTCTGGGAGCTAAGTTCCCTTACGGATATCGAAACCAAGCTGGGCTACAAATTTCCTGTAGTTTCAGGATTTATGGATGACCACTCTGCAACCGGTCCGGTATACGATTACATGCCTATCGAAAATATGAAGGTTGCGGCAGCACAAGGACGATCCATCGTTTTGTCCTTCGACCTTGAATATGTTTTCGCAGACATACTCAGCGGAAAAATCGATAACAAGCTCAAGGCATACGCCGCAGCATGTGCATCCGTTTCCGCTCCTATCTACCTTCGCTTGTGGGCGGAGATGAACGGTGACTGGGCCAAGTGGTCCGTAGGTTCCTCAGGCTCTGTAGTAACCAGCCTTACCGAGTGGATCGCGGCATGGAAGCATGTAGTGGGTATCTTTAGAAATGCTGGTGCATCGAATGTGCACTTCATGTGGTGTCCGAACAACGATGACATAGGCAAGTACAAACTGGAGCAGTACTGGCCCGGTACCGAATGGGTCGATGTTCTAGGTTTTGATGGATACAACTGGGGCGGTAATGAGTGGCAGACTCACACGCAGGTCTTCCAAGGGGTCTACAACCGTCTCTGCGTCCTTGATGCGATTAAGCCGGTATGGATCGGTGAGTTCGCCTCTGCGGAGGGCACAGGCAAGGCTGCGTGGATCACCGCACTTATGAACGAAACTGGATTCCCCCGGCTGCAGGGACTGTGCTGGTTTAGCGTTAGTAAGGAAAAGGATTGGCGCATGGACAGCACCACAGCAGCTACCGCTGCTTTCAAAGATAGATTTAATGCATAATCTATAGAAATGAAGGAGCCCCGGCCGAATTCGGCCGGGGCTCTTTTTCGGAGACGTTCTAGTTTCTTACATCGTTGTCGTATTGATCTTCGTTGTTAGAGACTAAATTTTCGTTCGGAAGTACCCGATCTGTAAGAACCGGATATCCGTCTTCCCGGTACTTGACATGCGTACCGGAGAAAATGAATACATCTCCGGCTTCAGGAGATTCTCCCTTGTAATCCTTGTTTCCGTCCTTGACTCCCATGCTTATGCCTCGCTCTTGTTTTGGGCGATCATCCGAGCCTTCTCGGTCTTGCGGTCCTCACGGAGCTGGCGCGCGACAGCTAAAGTTTCGGCGTCTGGGGTTGCGTAAACCAGCCCTGTACCGGCTACGAACGCACCGATGATCAGACCTAGCTCGCCACCCGTGACATTTCCCTGATTGATCAGGGCGACGCTCAGCGCGGCCATTGCGGCAAGGATTCCGCCGACGAATGCCTTTAGGTAATCTGCAACACTCATGATTTCCTCCTGATATTTCTCTTACTCTAAATATCGGCGGAGAGTAGAATGGCCCACCTCGTGAGAAGGATGGGCCATTCTATAGGAGACTCAGGTGCATACAAATGCAGAGGCATGTCTGAGCCGTTCGTGGCGGAGAAGAGAATCGAACTCTTAATCGATCAGCTTATGAAGCTGTCCAGTTACCGTTACAAGCACTCCGCGTCGCTACTGTCTATATCGGCAGTAGTTTTATGCTACATCTTTAGTTATGTTTGCGCAAGTTTTGTGACCCAGGCTTACGATAAGCGGTGCCCGTACCTTGGACTATCTTGATGTTGTTGGCCGATCCGGTACCGGGAAGCTTTACCCAACGGTCGATACGGTCATCCAACTTCTTTTGAATCTTCTTGCCGACCTTCATTTTACTTCCTTTGGTAGATACGGTGATTCAAACATCATAGCATAAAGTACGCCCAGTAGGATTTGAACCCACAACCAACTTGTGATAAGCAAGGTGCTCTAACCAATTGAGCTATAGGCGCTAGTTCTATTTATCGAGCGATTGCCCGATTCCGCTGGTTCCACGAGATGAGCGACAGCACGATCACTGCGATAGCAAGAAGTGCACCAATAATAGTCCACCACGTAACCGCGAGGCATAGCACCGCGCCTACGAGCACCGCGCGTGGGTCACGGTTGAAAAGGTATGCACCGGCCAAGATAACCAGACCTGCGACTACGCAGGCGACACGCCACGAGTTGCTGGGATCGTCATCTACGAACAGATCGACAAAGAACAAGATAATTGTAAAGATACCAAGAAAAAGCGCTGTCAAAATGGCCGCGCGAGTAACGGTAGATCGTCCGCCGAGAACGGGTGAGGTCATGACGCTTCCTTAGATAGTGGTTGTACTGCGTGCCGTAGGCCAGTATCGAACTGGCGACCTCACCATTATGAGCGGTGCGCTCTCACCATCTGAGCTACTACGGCTTGTGTGCCCTTGGGGAGAATCGAACTCCCGACATCCTGTTCCGAAGACAGGCGCTCTGTCCACTGAGCTACAAAGGCATTTCCCCGTCCCGATTTTAACGAGAATCACGACTCACGGTGGTTCGCCAGTATCTAGAATGACGAGTCGCATACGTGCGGGTTGTACGCCTAGAGGGATTCGAACCCCCGACCTTCTCGTCCGTAGCGAGACGCTCTATCCACTGAGCTATAGGCGCGTGCATTATATCTTTAGAACTTTTACCTTATACATCTTTATGGCCGTCAAAGCTTTATCTATGTCGAGTTTGTCAAATGAAACAATAATTTTGTCCCCTATGATGTCCATGACAACTTTACCCCCTTGAAGAACAAGGGTACTTGTTCCGAATTGGGTGTTAAACTCTATGCTACTTTCGTTTTCATCCACGTACCCCCGGCTGGGTTCGAACCAGCGACCCCCGCTTTGTAAGAGCGGTGCTCTTCCACTGAGCTACAAGGGCTTGAAGAAGATAAACGTCGAACCCTCGTTTCAGAGGTAGATTCTCGCTGGTAGTTTACCTTCAGCGCTCGGATGACTGGACTTGAACCAGTAGGGGCATTACTGCCAACGCTTTAACAGAGCGTCCCGCTGCCAATTACGGTCTACACCCGATCGATATTTAGTTGCTGTTCATGATTCTTCTTATACCGTCAAAATGTTCTTTACATGCGGGACATATCGGCAGTTTCTCAGGATTTGCTATGCCAGGCCTTAACATTATACCACACAAAGTCATCAGAGAAAATCCCAGTACCATGGCATCCACGATCTTATCCTTGACTACATAGTGCGCAAACCTCGGGACATCGTCCTGCCGTTCAAGTCTCAGAGGCAACTCTGTTGTAGTCGGTGCGGTCATGGTCGTTTTTCCTACTCGTTATTGCGTGCTTCGGCCTGCTGGCTTCGGTCACGCCGCCGGTACTTCTTTCCGGAGGGGATCGGCGCAGTAGCGTTTGAACGACGCAGATTCTGCATCGCTTCCACGTACTTTGGGTCTCTCATGTGCCTTACCTCCTGATCTAAATATCGGCTTTTTCTTGATAGGTCCGATCCGTACACCAAGCTTAGCTCAGCCTACGCGTTAAGTCTAGAAATATTACGGACTAGATCGTCCAAGGCGTAATGAAGCCCCGGGATGTAGCCTTTTGGATTCTGTACTTTGTAATCAAAGGGAAGGGGTTGTTCGGTGATGTGGTTGTTAACCGGGCCAACATCCTCACGTTCGATGCGGATGATAAAACCATCCAGACCTGACACGTAGTCCACTTCATTCTGGTACCGGACATCGGTGACGACGATGCGATCATTCTTCAGAACATCCTCGGTGAGGGCGCGCTTGATCCAGAAGATGTCATCGAAGGTGATGCGGGCACCATGACCGACTGCCTGTAGAAATTCACGGAACTCCATGGATTCACGCTTTGCGTTGTCGTAGCCAACCTTCTCGACATATTCATTCAAACGTTGGGTTCCCGTAGGAGTCATGATCTTAGGGTTGATCTCATAACAGAATTCACGAAGTTTATCGGCAAAGGACACACGTATGAATCCATGTCGTTCAACCAGGTAGTCGGCCGCCGTGTCTTTTCCTGCTCCTGCGTACCCAGTCAATCCGAAGATCATGATTATCCCCCACGCTTTTTCCGTTTTTGGAAAGGTACCACGATGAATGGATTCCATGATTCCTCATCGGGGTTAGGGACGATCTTACCACGTGCGTGGGGTCTCTCCGCGAGTGTGTTGTGCCCTCTCGTGGCACCGTCACAGGGGCAGCCCATCGGACCCCATGAACCTCCCATTCGTCCGCATACACCACAGTAAGACTCTTGACACATACCGTAAACACAATTTGCTATAACAATAGGTGTCCACCCTTCGCACCGTTTCTCACAACAGATTCCGTACATTGATCCTGGAGGTGGTGAGAGTTTAGTGATCCAGTGATCCTCGAAGGGATTACGTTGATTTTGCTTGTGACGGACCCATGCTTTACTGACCATCGTCGTGACTCCTATCAAAAGATGACCAGTCCACGTCTAGACGGACGAGGTGTAGCTGCCCGCCGAGTATAGGCTGGGTCTTGACTACGATGGCGGTTCCTTCTTGATCGTTCCACGATACGGTTACGGTTTGTCCGACCTCGGGAGCGGTGAGAGTGTATACGGCAATCGCTCCCGAGGGCAGGGTGTTTGATTTTTCGATTTTAATACTCATGCGGAAATCTCTCCTCCGATAAAGGATCGAATAGCATCCATATCCTCAGGTTGTAGCCCTTTGTTGGGCCGGGGACGAATCAGAAGAGCACGATCAGAGCCTGTCAGCTCGTCGTAGAGCGGTCCCCACTGTGGAACCACGGCATCGTCCGTCCAGATCAGTCTACGGCCGCTGTTGAACACACGGCGGGCCGCAGCGGTCTTCTCGATGAGTCCCCCGATGTTACATGCGGGAAAGGCTCTCTTCAGTTCCGGAAACCCGAAAATACGCTCCAGTTTATCAGCCTCCGCAACCCAGGTTGTTGCCCACATTACATCAGCTGTCTTAGACACGATGATCTCTTTGATTTCCTGTATGAGCTGTACTGCGAAACGCTCACGAAGGATACGTCCGTCATTGATGGGAATTAGCACCTTGCGAGGTGCTGCGTGCCAGCCTGGCTTGCTACCAGTGGGGAAAATCACACCATCCACATCCAGTAGCCAGACAGGTTTGTCTAAGGTTTCCATACGTAAACCGTACCATGCCTGTCAAGAGAGCAAGCCCCGGTCCGAGGACCGGGGCGCTCTCGCGGGAGAACCAGCTACCATCTTCGATACCACTAGGCGTGGGCCATAACCCCGCACCTTCAAGGAGCTTTTTCAATAAGCCAAACTTGTGCAACTTCGCCTGAAACCGAAACTTCAAAATCCGGTGTGGGAATCATTTTACAGCCATGAAGTTGGATTGCTACCTCTAGATAGGATACCTTATTTCGGTCCAGCCATTCCCCCGCCATATCCCCGATGTCAATATTCGGGGCTGGTTTAATCACAATGTAATCGGGATACTGATTCATTTGCTGGGTCATGGCCGGACCCTCTTTCACTAGTCGGGTGTACGTGTAAATGCCCAAATCTTTGTGTTACGTGGAAACTTTTCGGTCTTTCCTGCACCAACTACTTTGATGATCTCTTCGCGAGAATCGAATAAGACGTAATGTTCTATATGTTTAATGAGGCCGAAATCAGGAACGATATCATTTTTCTCTAGCGTCTCAGGAAAAACCCACTGCCAAGAGCGTTTAGCCGCAGAAACTTCTATCATTGGCCGCTTGAAAGGCGGTGGAAGTGTCTTCTTATAGGGCTCGGACGAGACATTCACTCAGAGTCATCCTTTTGGGTGTCGTCCTCGGTTTGCTCTTCTGTAGTTACCGGAGTCTTGTCAGCGGTTACATCAGCAGTGTTTGTAGAGCCAGCGATTGACTGGCTCTGCAGAACTGGTGCTTCATCGCTAGACCCCGGGATCTCGGGGTTGCGGCTCACTGTGCTAGTGGCTTTCCATCCGTGCCGACCTCGGGGGACACGACGGGGTTTACACCGGGGCGCTCAGCTTCAATACGAGCTGCGTCCTCTTCGGTGACCTGGGCATCGTCCTTGTGGGCGTCAGCGAAATCCTGCTTGTTCTGTACGGTACTTCCCCATGTACGCATATAGCTACGGTCGCGCTCCGGCTTCTCATCGGCTGCCTTACGCTTGTCGTTGTTCGCCATAACTTCCCCCTACAGGTGGTTGATAGTATGTATATCGGATTCTACGCTTCCGAGTCGCGTTTATAACCAATACTCTCCATAAACGAAACGAACTGAGCCCAATACTCTTCTTGAAATACCAATACACGTTCATCCATAAGTGTAATCACCTTGAACTCCTCGACATGGACCTCCTCCAACATGTCGAGGAATCGATCAACCCCCTCGTCGGTGAGAAAGTTAAACTGTCTCTTCAACTCGCCATGGGTAAAAATCTTACCAGGTTCCATCGTATGGCCGCCGTTCTTGTGGAGTCCTTGCTTCCATGGTTAGCACGAATACCTCGTGGGTGGTCCAGTTGTTGATCCAGATTCGGCGAAACTCCACATCTATATCACGAGCCGCTTTAGGCTTGAAATAAAAGTTCTTGATTTTTTCCCACATTATTGATACTCTCGATCTATGGATGAGGATACGGACTATGGTTTCACGTGGGGACCTGCTGAGATTACACGGGTCACAACGATTAATCACTACGGAAAGCCTTATCGGGTTCTACGAGTGAAGACCCGAAGGAAAACCCTGGACATCTATATCTCACCCCAAGGTCGTTCCGTTCGGGTCTTCAGCGAGGGCAAGGAACTGACGTAGATCAGTTCCACCCTCCGTTGTAACTCATCTTGTACTTCTTCTGCATGAACTTAGATACTTCCATGCCCTCGTAGCGTCGGCACAGGTAATCCAAGCTGACGAACATAGGATCGAAGCTACCGTTCTGCACATCGTGGCATACAACAATACCGCGCCAATGGGCATTGCCCTGATAGCCCTTGTAGCTCTCGTTATGAAGGTAACAGGCACCGGCGATAAGTGCGTGTTGGCTACGTCCTGCGACGAATCGAACGGCGTAATCCAAAGTCTGCTGATGCCCCATTATGAAAGATGTTCCGATTGTCTTCAATCGTGTTGACGCCATACCGCCATAAGGCTTACCCGTCATCGGGTTGGCAAAATAGTGGGCATACCCAATACCATCCATGAAATGCGGCTTCAGGAACGGATAAACGTTCCAACCTAGATCAGTGTAGTTAAGAAGATCTAAGGTGAGAAGATTCTCCATCTGTGCATCTTCTTCTACTGCGCGTGTGATCCGATCCTCGTGGTTACCCAGTGTGATGTGCTTTTCAGGATTCCACTTCTTCTTATGCGTTCGGTTGTAGTCGGTCAACGGCTGATTTAGCACCTCGAAGGCAGTGTTAGCCGCAAAAATGTCCTCGTGAACGCGGCGGTTCTCCATCGACTTCTTTCCTCTGTCGTACGAGGAAAGTGATGGCATATCCGCGTGATCTCCGATGTGCACGATCTTGACGTTCGGCTTATCGGAGAACTGCTCAACCAAATACTGACCAATCCAGTTCAGGTGGTCGGTAGGCCGTCCTGGGCCAGCTTGGGTGTCCGGAATCACGACGTGTGTGACGGAGCCCGTAGGGTTTCGAACGGTTGGTGTGTAGGGAGTTTCCTGTTCATTTAAAGATAGGTCAAAATCGGAATAACCATTTTCCGCTTCAGTGTGTACTCGAACGAGTGTGGCAGCTTTAGTTTTGACCGTGTTTGATCGATTTTCGGATCGCTCTTTGGCGAACTCCGTGCGACGACGCAACAGGTTTCCTAGAGTCTTGTCCGGAAATGCCGCCGCCATCTCAGCTTCGGTATGACAGGCCAATAGACGCTTCTTGTCCTTGGCCGTCCAACGGTATACGGATGTCATGTGTGATTCTCCAATGTGGAGGACTAGTTCATCAGATACTACCATAGGTCAACTAGATATGTGTCAGACATAGCCGTCTGTTTCCCCGTCGTAAATCTTTTTGGCCCGATGAGCCCCCTTATACCAGATCGGGTGTCGCCTCTTCGCCGCGCCCGGATGCATTACGGAATCAAGTATTTCCGAATCAGTTTTGATGTGTTTGTGGCCGTGTTCGTCGTCTAGACGTTTGTGCCATAGATCCAGGGCCTTGAGCCACGCCTTCTTCAGGCGAACGGCGATGACGGAGAAAATCACAAACTCAGCTGCAATGAAGGTTGTCTCCACCAGCGTGTGGGCGGGGTCGGTGATGATCTCTACATACTCACGCCATATACTCATGGTATGAGTTTATCCGAGATGATTCTAAAAGGCTAGTGTATTTATTGTGCGCATGACAGGAATCGAACCTGCACGTCCTTTCGGACACCAGGACCTAAACCTGGCGTGGCTACCGTTACACCACATGCGCTTGTACCAACTACTATGACATCGGCTTTCGAGTTTGTCAAGCGTACCCCCGGCAGGATTCGAACCCGCGACCGTCACCTTAGAAGGGTGCTGCTCTTCCGCTGAGCTACGAGGGCTTGCTGCGGCTTAACTATGTTTCCATTTTTATCTGCTTCTTATCCTACTTATTGTACTTTCATTTACTCCGAAACGCCTGGCTAACTGGGCTCCCGATATTTCTGTGTTAGATCGTATATACTGTACGTCATCGTTCGAGAGTTTAGACCAGGGTACTTTAACTCCATGCATATGTGTTCCGTGTGTGAATTTATCTTGAGCGTTTTCTTTTGCGGAACCCCATTTAAGATTTCTTAATCTATTGTTTGCTGTGTTACCATCTAAGTGTCTTACTTCACATCCCTCAGGTCTTGATTCTAGAAATGTTTCAAGAACAAGAACATGTACAGAAATAGAAAATCTAGTACCGTTATTACTCAGTGTAACTCTACGGTAACCTTTCTTTCCTATGCTTGGATTTAGTATTTTTCCTCTACTTCCTACTACCTGTCCTTCATCAGATACCATATAACCAGGCCATCCTGAAATATCACGCCATTGCACCATACATGCAGTATAGCGTTGTTGCGTCCTCCGTGATGGATTTGAACCATCGACCTTCACATTATCGGTGTGCTGCCCCCACCAAACTGGGCCAACGGAGGTTGGGGAGTCTAGACGGAGTTGAACCGTCACATCCAGTACCACAAACTAGCGCTCTACCATTGAGCTATAGACTCAGTGCACGGTGACAGGATTCGAACCTGCTCAGCTATTGCAAGTGATTTACAGTCACCCCCGACTCTCCCGCGTCGGCGCACCGGCATGATACGAGGCATGTTGTCCTCGTATATCTAGATACTACATCTTCTCTATCGACTTGTCAAACCCCTACGCGCACTCGTTTTGCAACGTCCACCGGATCGCCTTGCGTGCGTACCGGTCGTTTCGGGTCGTACGTGTTGGCTTCGGACCATGGAATCCACTCGTATATTCCGTCCGTCCACTTCACCCGGTATTCGATGTCGTGGGATGTTCCGCCATCTTCGCGTGTGTACTCCACGAATCGATACGCTTCTACATTACCCTGTACGTCATCATCGCGGTCGTTGAGGGCTCTGAGAGTGGTGCCCGCCTGTAGAAGCCTTACGAATTTTGATACGCCTTCATGTTCCATGGTTTTTCCTTATGTCTAGGTTTTGCTAGCTGTCCGCTCTTGTGTTAGCAGCGTAGAGTAGACACTACCTCAGAGCTGGCAAGAGAGCAACACTCGGTAGATTTTGATCTACCGAGTGTTGTCATAACAGTGTTTATCAATCAACCTGTTTACCTAGAAGATACCGAGACATCTCAGGATTTCGTCTGAGTGTATCTAAAAGGATTCCGGCGAGTGCGTTTACCATACGTTCCTCTACATCCTCCACAGCGCCTCGCGCCACCTCATCATTAACATCGATAGTGGTGGCGCGAAGACACATATGAAGTATTTCGTGAAGTACTGTATCAGCTTCAATATCCGAACCCTGATTCTCGCCAATAGTGATCTTTTGTTTCTCGAACTCAGATATACCGGACAGTTCCTGCCCACGACGAGCAGCCTCACGATCCAAATATGCCTGATCTAGATCTACATCGAACACAATGGCACCTATTTGTACCGAATCAGGTAGTTCGTACATGATGCCTTCTTCCGTATTATGCGAACGTAACACCCTGTAGATATCCCGGAACCGTCACGTCTTCAGCCGTCAGGGTGATAGGCACATCTAGAACCGTTGCGGTACTGATTACGGCTTGTACGATCTCGTCACGTAGAGCTTCAACGCTATCATCCGCTTGTGTAGTTACGGTAATCTGCTGAGCTGCTACGTATTCTTGATCTGTGTCAAGGAATGAGACGTTTAGGTACATGATAAAAGTACCGTTGGTAGAGTATTGAACAGCTTGCTGTTCAACGAAAGCCTTCTGCATGATTACTAACCTATCTCTGAGAATTGAATCCAACCGCTGGTACTTAGACCAATCGGTGCTCCAGTGGGACGTGCTGTAAATACTATACCGTCACCAGGACCTAGTTCCAATCCTGCCCAAGAATCGAAATTGAGAGTAGCCTGCGCACCCGCTACTCCCGGGATACTGATCTGAGCAAAAGAGGTTGTCGTAGGATCCATATTGGTACCTGTGGTCAATAGACCTGAGGTAGCAGTTGCTGCACGAATAGCGTATGTATCCGGGTCCTGATCTGTAGATCGCTTTTTTGTAGGAAATAACTGAGTGCCACTCGTTGGATCTGCACCATTGAATCGAACAAGGTCCCCACCGACTACGCCGGGCGTGGCTAGTGCGGTGTCAAGATTGATGGTCAGCTGTCCGTCAATAATGGACAGCGTTTTGGTTAGAGGGGCACGAATAGCCCAAAGTATTGTTCCTGTAGGTAGTGCTGAAGTTAGACGCGGATGCCAAATCTTTGAAAAATATGTAGGATAACCGTCGTCACCTACGGTTATTAGTAGCGCACCTAGGTTACTCACCCGCGCGGGAATACCAGAGTTTGCATCGGTGATATTAGCCATGATTATCCAATCACATAGTTGATCTTGTACGTGCCACTGAGAATGACACTAGCTAGAGGACGAAGAATGAGTGTCATACTTCCTCCCTCTTCTGCAACGGAAGAGGTAACGGTAAAATGATCAAGTTCGTTTTCGTCTGCGTGCTTATTTTGGGGTGCTTCGCCCGATTGTGTGGCTACAACTATTGATCCGACATATATCTCATCATCCGTAACCGTAACAGTTACAGGCACACCTACATGGTTTTTAAGTCCCGTATCTACTTCTACACTTTTTACCCGGCCACCCGGTTTTCCCGTATACGTCATTAGATTAGCCACCATCTTGATCCGTCTGAGATCACTTCATAGGAAAAGAAGTAATACAAATCAATAGAAGTATCCCCATCGATTGTTCCCCCACCAGCTACAACAATCTGATGAGTTACCTTATTCGGGTATGTAAGGGCACCGTTCATGTTCTTGATTTTAAATTTCCGACCCCCACCGGCTGCGGCTGCTGTGGGTAGTGTTACGGTCAATACCGTGGATGCCGTAGTACCTATCATGACTACTTCGTCCGTCAACACAACAGTGTAGTTTGCATTGATCGAAGTAGTAATTTTGTTGTAAAGGTCTTCGGACTGTAGACCTAAGGTTCCATTAGCGTCCGGTAACGTATATGTGCGAGTAGTGTTTGTCGTTATACCAGATGCTTCGAACTGTGCTTTTTTAGTTGGTGTTACGTTATCCGTAATAGTAAATGTATTATCCGGAACGGCAATACCGCCATTAGCTGTAATCAGACCCGTCGTTGTCCCTCCAGCTAGAGGAAGTTTCGTCGCATCTGAGGTAGAGCCCGCTGGCATGGGATGAACATGGTCGGATCTAGAGGACAAAATACTTGATCCTGCAGATCCGACTGCTCCGTATGACTCCGCTGTAGGAACACTTGAGGACAGTTGTGACCCCACCACATCGAATGTTAATGCAGATGTGCCGATAGTGATGCTTCCATTTGTTGTCAACATCCAAACGGTATTGGTGCCCAACGTACCCTCGGCGACAGGTATCAAAGCGCCTGTACGAAGTTCGGCATCCGCAACTGTGCTGTTAGCTCCAGCTGTTCTAGTCCATGCCCCTGTAGCAGCAAGATATAAACCATTTAGCGAAGTGGTGGTTTGGTTTTTGACTAGAACACGATCATTAGCAGCAACCGTAACACCGTCAACGGTTTGAAGTCCCGATAGGGTGATATTCGCTGTGGTTGCTACTCGGGCCGCATCCTTATATGTAGGAAGGTACGGGAA
Organism: Iodosphaeria phyllophila; assembly: GCA_025802455.2. Lineage (NCBI taxonomy): Eukaryota > Fungi > Ascomycota > Sordariomycetes > Amphisphaeriales > Iodosphaeriaceae > Iodosphaeria > Iodosphaeria phyllophila. The sequence continues at coordinate 16,393 of JAOYMO020427709.1, read as the reverse complement.
ACCGTGATTATGGTCCGAACGAGCTAGTGTAGTGGCACTTCCACTAGACGCCACATCACCGTAAGTCGTAGTAACCACAGTACCTGCTGCAGGCATAGCATGAACATGATCAGCTCGTGCAGCAGTAGTGGCCGTACCGACCGCCCCCGTTGATCCTATGGTTTCTGCTGTTGGGGTGGTAGTAGCCAGAGCTGCTCCGCCGGACGTAGTTTTAGAATCTACGTACGCCTTAGTAGCTGCATCCTGTGCCGATACAGGGTCCTTTACATTTGTCAATGCATGGTTCTGGTTGGCAATCGTAGAGTAGCTCTGCTTGGTAGCCATGAATCAATCCCTACTTTCTATCAAATGCTAGGTGGCACTTTTTGCACAAGGCAACGTAGAAACTACTGTCCAACGAGTATGAGACCAATATTTCGTCTCCCTGCGGTGTCTTAATGATAGCAGTTAGTTCGTTTATATCTTGATGTGTATAGCTCCAGTCCTTGGCTTGCTTGCCACAAGAGCATACGTAATCTGAAGCTTTTCCCCTAGCAGTACGTATTCGGTCATGTGCTGCAAAATATCCACATACTTCTTTTTTATTAGCATTACCTGCTTTTATAGCGTTAAGAGCAACTACTTCCTTATTAAAGCATCCACAAGAGGTAGTTTCTCCCTTTCTTAGCCTCTGTTCGAGTGTTTGTAGTGTATTTCCACATGAACACATACAAATAACTGATCTGTTTCCGCTGTATCCTTTTCGTGCCTGAGTTGGCGTAGGTTTTGCGCGCAAACCAGTCTCGATTACAGTCAAACGGGTAAAAACCTCTCCTATCTGGACAGGATTTTTAGGATAATGCACAGCTCAGTTCTCCTTGACTGTGTCTATGAGTAGTTATCAGAGCTTGCTTACGACTGCATGAAACTCACTTGTAGCCCATACAGCGTCTGGCTTAACGGTGACAGTGTTAAGGTCAGTGTGTTCAATATAGACATCGATCTCATCCCAGGGGGATGTGGAACGGTAAACTACTACGTTAACAGCACGGGTACCGAAGTTGTGGGTCAGAGCGAATGAGGTAGCAGCGCCATTTCCCATATCTAGTTCATATGCAACAGACAGAACGGGGGCAACACCAACATAGTTAAATGCGGCTGTTGTGGTTCCCAGTGTGAATGTGTCGTTGGTTAGTAATACGAACTTGTCCGCGTTGGTGCCCTCACGAACAATCCAATACGAACCAACTACTGATTCGCCCTGGGTGTCCCAGTTAAGGGCACGAACCATGGCAGAACCGGCCGCATTCCATGTATACGGTCCGTTCTGTGTACCGGTGGTTTGTCCGGCCAGTAGGAAAACATCTCCTGCTACGGGCGTAATACCGTCGATTGTTGCGGGTGCGGCAGCGATGTTCACGTTGGTGGCAGTAGCTGCACGAACAGTACCCTTGAGGGTTTGTCCGGATGCCAGGCCAGCTAGCTGGTTATCTACATAGTTCTTGGTAGCTGCATCCTGTGCTGCAGTTGGATCAAGAACATTGACAACCTTTTGGTTTCCCGCACCCACAGAGGCGGTAGGTGTAGCCAACTGGTCGAGTCGGCTGGTGCGAACCTGTGTGTCAAAGTCTGAGATAGTGGCAGCTAGTTGTGTGCCCGTGTGATTAGCACGAGACTTAGACGATGTAGCTGCTGTTTCTACATCTACGATACGAGCAGCATCTTGAGACGCGGCGGTAGGGGTACCAACATTTACGACCTTGAGGCCGTTCATGTCCTTATGGCTGGCTTGCTTTCTTGCAGTCATCTTATCTCCTTATGACAGAACGGCTGTTCCGGAAAAACCAAGGTCAAATGAAACACGAAGTGATATGCCCGTATTTAGATATTGAACTACATATCCGTCCAGCATATACCCATCGGCGGATGTAACCACAACCCCCGCCGGATCAAACCCGAGATTATGGGTAATCGTCCAAACAGTTTGTGTATCCGTTTGATAATGCACATACCCAGGTATTTGTAAGGCGTGCACATGATCGGCACGGGATACAGCTAAACTTGAACCAGGATCAGATTCAATCCCGAACGATTCAAATGCTGGGTCCGCTGTGGACAAACTAGGAGGAACAGGAATAAAAGGAAGTTGCCCGGGAGGTACTTGTCCGTTTAATCCCAAAGATGCAAGACCATTAGGATTACCTTTTTGAACTCCTATTCGAATATCAGCTGCTGTTGCGAAGTCCGAAATCGTAGATGCAAGCTGTGTTCCTGTATGTGTTGATCGTGTACGAGAAGCTGTATCTGCAGCTGCTTGTGCAATAGACACAGGTTTGTTTACATCAGGAGTATTGTCCACATTACCAAGGCCGACCGTTGCCTTAGTGACAACCACAATACCCTTCATACCGTTAACACTAATAACCAAATCTTCGGGTTCCGCTAGCAACGACCAGTCGTTTATGGTTCCCGTTATTCCGGCGTTACGTACGTATGTAGCTGGTATGTCTGTACGGACTACATAATCACCTTCAAAGGTGGTGAGAGCAAGCTGAGACGCAAGGCTATTGACTATATATGTCTCAGTAACATGATGTTCCGGAAGTTGTTCCTCCGGGACTTTGCCGGATTCGTTCAACGAGGCAATACCATTAGGCTGCCCGGATCGTTCTAAAATACGTTGATCTGTTGCCTGGGTAAAATCAGAAATAGTATCTGATGTTTGTGTTCCTGTATGAGTTGCACGATCTCTAGAAATAATGTCCGCTGCAGCTTGTGCCGTGGAAACGGGCTTATCAATGTCTCGAGTGTTATCTACATTTTCTAAACCAACATCAGCAGAACCTAGTGTTAAATCTCCTTGTCTGCCATTTAAGGATGTTACGCCACAAATCCACTGTGTACCGTCATAGTAGAATACTTTTGATATCGTTCCGGGAACGTGCAAATGGAACAACTGCCCCAAAAAGGGATCAGTGGGAAGTGAAGACCCCTCTTGAAAACGAAATGCAACGAGCTCGTTTCCATCACCGATCAAATCACTGTTGAAACGCATAGATGTCTCCTTATCCCCGTCACAAAGTATATCGGATAGGAACAACGAGGCCGGTGTGGATATTACTACTCGCCTATTTCCTTGAACAGTTCTTCTACCGTATCAAAATAAAACTTGGGTGCATCTGGTAGGTTTTCGGTAGGAACGTCCTCTTTTTCTAAAAGGTCCGTAACAGCTTGAGCCTGCGGATCAAGAAAATTGTATCCGGTGATTGTCATAGATAGAAGAACTAGAATGCGTGGTACTACGGCTTCTTTGATCGATTCCGGTGTAATACCCGCTTCGTGTGTTTCCTCATTTACGGCTATCTCGGCTCGCGCGCCCGTAGGCATCACGGTACCCCACATATTTACGATATTAATGTCTAACGTTTCCCTATCTACCGGAAGGATGGCAATAGTTTGTGGAGTTGCCCCCTCCGTTTCGGGAAAAATCAGAACTGCATACACCGAATATTGCTCATCACTCAGTTGGTCACTATGGGTCAGTGAGAATTTGATCGGATCATCCATATCGGTCACTCCCTCGTTCTGTCCACTGTAAACAAAACACGTACGAGGTTTACCAAATAAAGGGTAAACCTCGTACGTGTATATCGGACTAGACGAACTAGGCATGCAGTTCTGCGAGTGCTTGGTTTGTGCGTTCAATTACCTTTTGCCTGTCTTGCGTCATATCTTCCCTATAACAATTTACATCCCATTTGTCATTCAGTATCCAGAACTTTCCACCAAATCCAAGATTACCTATGAATCGATATTCGGTGCAATCGGTTTCATTTTCTACAATGACGAACTGCTCCCGTGATTGTTCGTCATTGTTTGCCCCGGCGTGTTCTACAAGAACGTCATAGATCCTGTTCGCTTGTTGTTTCGTCAACACCTTTGCTTACCTGCCCTTGTAGAAGATTCTCGATGAATACGCGAGAGAACCGTCGGTGGCCCCCTACAGTACGAATGGTGTCACCCAAGCGTCCGGCCTTGTCCCATCGTGTCACAGTCTTTGGGTCAACCCTGAACATGTCAGCCACTTCAGCCGGTGTGAGTAGAGGTGAATCCTTGGTAGCCATATTTCTCCCTATGTCCGATATGTCTACCCAGAATATCACGGGATGGGCGTAGTGTCTACCTTCCACGAACGCAACCACCTTTTGTAGCTGTGTCGCTCGTGTGGTTGCCAGTAATAGGGTGCTCCGAAGGGCATTGTCTCTGCCGCTTGAGCTAGAAAGTCTATTACTGTGTTGAACTGTTCGGTGGTTACACATTCCAAGGGGGATGGATCTACTAATGGCAGATGTTCACGACTAATTTCGTCAGTACGAGAAAGTTCTAGATGTATGCTGTTTTTCAACATGAACGCAGTTCTCCAAGCATATTTGCTGGTCATGTCGACAGATTACCCTTCTGGTTGTTCTACGTCAATCATCTGGAATTTTGCCCACTTCCAGCCCTCTTCGTAACCCTTCTGGTATGAGAAACCCTTGCCACCTCGGTTCATGTCCTCATACCCCAACCCACCTACCGCGTCGCACACACCGTTCTGACGACCCATTGCGTAGTCGTTATTTTTATAGTAAGGAATCTCTTCGTCCATACGTAAACACTAGCACGTATGACAAGTTCGTGATAATCTTTGATTTATGACGAAGCTGACGGAGATTTTCACACTGTGGGATTTGAATAACCAGATCGCTGGCGGGTTCGTGCGTAAGCAGGTACATCCGAACGCCCCTTACACCATCCTGAACTATACGGAGAAGGCCGCGTACGAGAGTGCTTGGAATGATGTGACGCTATCCTGCCGTGGTTTGATCTTCAATCATGATACTCTGGATGTTATCGCCCGCCCGTTCAAGAAGTTTATGAATCACGGTCAGCGTGGTGCGGCGGTCATCGAGGCGACCGAGCCAGTGACGGTGACGGATAAAGCCGACGGGTCACTTGGCATTCTTTACCGGCTGCCGAACGGTGATTCGGCTATCGCCACGCGGGGTTCGTTCGCGTCCGACCAGGCGTTGCACGCGACGGAGATCTTGCGTCGCAAGTACGTTCATGTAAATCTGAGCCCCCGTTTCACCTGGCTGTTCGAGATCGTGTATCCGCAAAACCGGATCGTCCTGGACTATGGCGACATGGATGATCTGGTACTCCTGGGTGCGGTTAGCATCGCCACAGGGAACTCGTATTCGGTCGGAACCGCGTTGGTGCAGTCCGATTGGCCCGGCCCGTCCACGAAGGTGTTTCCGTACAACACGCTGGCCGAGGCGCTCGCAGCTCCTCCGCGCGCCAACGCCGAGGGATTCGTGGTGCACTCGTTGATCACCGACGAGCGGATCAAGATCAAGCAGGAGGACTACATTGCCCTGCACAAGATCGTGACGAACCTGTCCGAGCGTGCGATCTGGGAGAGTGTTGTTGCGGGCAAGACCCTGGAGGACATTATCGCCCCGCTGCCTGACGAGTTCCACGAGTGGACGAGGGGCGTAATGATCCGGATGGCGGCGGATGTTTTTGAAGATAAGATGGACCTAGCGGAAGCATTCCAAGATGTCACGGCTAATCTCACGCATAAGTATGGTGCGGGAAAATGGATGCGCAAGGAGTTCGCCATGGAGGTAGCCCGTCGGGAGGACAAGTGGGCGATGTTCATGATGTTCGACGGACGTTACGAGCAGGTGGAAAAGGAGCTGTGGAAGCGGGCCAAGCCTGAGGCGTTCCTCACTCCATCGGGTGTAGTTCATAGTGAGGATACCGCGTAAATGAACAAGGAAACCCCGGTCCATTAAGACCGGGGTTTCCTTATAAGAATCTTTCTACGGTTATCGGTAGTGTCCACAGATTATCGTTAATAAACACACTTGGAGCAAGGACAGGGATTAATCAATCCATGATGAAATACGGAGTGTCCCGCACGGATAGAGGCCGTCATGCAATAAACAGGTAGCTCTTTGTGGTAACGATAACAATCAAGACAGAAAGAACGCTTACCCCCGGTGAAGTTGATCCGATCTCCATGTATACATTGGAGGCGATGAGTAGGGCAGGGACATTTTTTCCTATCTAGCCAAAATCCTGCACGATGGCGTATTGTTTCAAACATCATTTTCCATAACATCTACACGCCATTTAACCTGACAGTCTAGGCATTCCCAATTGATCTGCACCGAGTAAATATCTAATTGCCGTTCGTATTGCTTGGTGCATGACCAGCAATTAGACAAGAAGGTGTAGTAACCTCCCGGAGTAATCTCTGCTGGGTATTCTGCCGAACCGCGTGTCACATTCGCTTTAGAGTCGTAATCAAGGTAGTTATCTGCTATGAGTTCCCAGATATATGTAATGGCCTGGTCATGTGTGATCCCCTGTTTACGGACTACCGCAGCTGCCAAGGTATCGATATTGATCTGTGAGTCCTCCCAAACATGACGAAGTACCTTAGCTAACCTCAGTTCCATTCGCATCTTCGAACTCCATCTTCAGCTTTTCATACTCGGCTCGGCGGTTCTCTTTTCGAGCATCCCACTTCTTCGAAGCTTCGGCCGCACGCACGCGCTCATGTTCCTGATACCGAGTGTACGTCCTCACAGCCCATTCCAGGGGAGTTTCCCGGTCATCCAAGACACTGATAGGAACCTGCATATAAACCGAATCGCCATCTTGATCTAGAGCTGTCCAGCTAATCGAATCCTCGGCAGCGCTCATGGAGTAATACGAATCTTCTTCGATGATGTCCTGATACCAGCTGGAGGTAAATGTCCACGGAACACCTTTTTGGGATAGATAGGTATTGTGTTCCATCGCAGCCATCTGGCCCTTGAGGTACAACGAACGGAGCTGGGAGTGGAGGATAGACAGATCCAGCGGAGGGGAATCGTTGTAGTTCATGACAGTTCGGTTACCTTTTCTATAGACATCAGGCCCTGCAGATTGGTGTAGACGATTCGGCGGATTCCAGAATCTAGAATCAATCGCATACATTTCGTACATGGTCTTGCCATACGAAGAGTCTTACTCGGAGCATATCGTGCGACGTAGATCGTACATCCATCCAGACTGGGTTCACGGACGAGTGCTGCGCGAATCGCGGCTCGTTCTGCGTGGATGGATGCGTCATGAGGAGCTACCAAGGGCGAGTTTCTATATCTGTTGGGCTTAGCGGCGATAAAACGGTTACCTTTGGCGATAACTGCTCCCATATGCCACTTGTACTCATTTTCTCGAGCTATATCGATGGCACGAGACAAAAACCGAATGTCTCGTGCCATCTCTGTCATATCTAGATTTTATCAGACTCCGGGGGTGGTTGTCTACCCCAGTTATCGATAGCGCTCTGCGGTGTGGTGCTCCAACCTTGATGCCACATCTCGGTATTGCTCGTCGGAGGTGGTGGAAGTGGGGGTTCGATTTCGGGAATAGACTTCTTTGGAGGGAAAGCGCGGTTGATCAAGCCCAAGGCAAACGCACTTACACACACGACGGCTTGGGTGCCGATGAGATAGTCAAGGGGCCGCCATACTCCTAATGGTCGCAACGCAGTAGCCACAACGAGCGCTGCCGCGACCCAATGTGAAACGCAGAACGGACAGTTGATGAGGGACCCAAACCATGTGGATCTACGAGAAATCCATTTACGGTGGGTAGCAAAAATCTTGCCCCTGGCTATTGTGTAGCTAATAGCAGCTACCGCCAGAGACATTACTAGTATGTCCTCTAACAGTCGCATCCGTTTTCCTCATCAAGACCATTGTCGCGAACCCATACGTAGTAGGCGCGTTTATAGTTTCGATACCTGTTGAGATATTCTTGATAATCCGCCTGATAGAGCTCTGCCGTTGCTCCGAAATCCTCGGGGTATGGCGGATTTTTCTCACTCACCATCAGGGATCACCGCATTCGGAATGTCGTCTAGTGGTCCACACTTCAACCCATGACTGCAGGCACACAACTTTCCATCTACGAAATGAGGTGCGTTGTTGTCTACAGGGCTTTGTACAAGTGCTACCACGTCATGATTGCCCAGCTCGGACATCAATGATAGGAAGTGGCCTTCGGTGGTTATTTTCCGTTCTTCGTCGGATGGCATCTTTAATCTCCTCTAGGTGTTCCAATGCTTGGCCAAATTGTCGTCTTTCGGCCGCTATGCAATAAGAAGATCGGTGTTCTATCCATCCATCCACTTCATGCCCCGAAAAACATCCACACGAGGCCATGATATAGGACATTAGGACTCAATCTCCTTACGAGGGTTCTCGATCTCAGCTACAACTACCTCACCATCGATATAGGTAGCGGAGCAACACCTGTCGCACCCGTGAATCCCCTCGTAGCTCGCACGCTCAGCACCCATGGCCATATCGAGAAACTTCATTTGATCCGGGTCCGGGTGACCGATGCCGTGCGGACATATCCGCTCCATAAATGAACGATCGTCGCGCCAGTGAGTGGGCCAGTTTTTCATGTGCGTGTCGGAGGGATTATGGATGGCACAGTGACCACTACACCGGGCTTGAGCGTGGACCACCAAGAGCTGATTTGTACCAGAGGTCCAGTACTCCGTGCCGGGAGCTAGAGGCTTGCGTGTACGCTGAGTCATTACATAATCCTACCTGATTTTTTAGGTTTATGGAAGGATCGGGGTAAGATCGCGCTGTCCCTCATGGCCGTCGTGATGTGGGTCATAATAAGGTTTGCCGTCGTACTTTAACCACTCCCGGCACTCATGTTCCTCTATACGACCTAACCTCCACACTAACCAGTTTTGAAGCTGGGTGGTGTTTTCCATGGGTGGAAGGGGAGATGTAATGCTGAGATCAATGAACGATCCGGGGCTGTATGAATCCTCTACATGTATGGCAAGAATACGGATGTGAATACCTTCGAATGTTCCTTGATACGCTTCGAACTCCCAGTCGGGTCGATAGGTTATGTGTTTTAGAAACTCTTGTATTTGGGTTATTGTCAACATACTCATATGTTACACTTCTTTCATGAGTGACTTCAAGAACCCCTTTACTGCAGGTGACCTTCTCTGGTTTGAGGACGCTGATGGACCGCATGGATTTATCACTGTTCTGTCTAACGATTTCTCACGTCTCCGTATTGGGGACAATCTTGTGAAGATTCCTCTCAAAGAAGCTCTTAACACTCACCTAGAGCATGATTGTAGTGGACCGTATCGTCTTGGTGTATCAGAAAACTGGTCCGCATATGATTTTGGGGATACCCGGGATATCTAGTAGACCCCATTACTCGCATATGGGGTTATTGCCGATATACCTTTTAGAAACCAGCATCTGAAGGAGACCTCATGGGTTCACAAGTTTTTACAGCATCCGGTTCCTGGACAGCCCCCTCCGGGGTTACGTCCGTTACCGCTGAATGCATTGGCGCGGGGGCGCGAGGCGGGTCCGCCACATCGGGTAAGCATGGTAGCGGTGGTGGCGGTGGAGCCTACGCCAGAAACACGGCAGTGGCTGTAACTCCTGGCAGTACCTACAATGTAACCGTTGGTGCTATTCCAGCGGTTGGTGCTGTAGGCGGAAGTTCTTCATTTGTTGGTGCCTCGGTATCCGTTATCGCGGTAGGGGGTAGCCCCGGTGTCACAGCAACAACCGCCACTGCACCTACAGGTGGATCCGGAGGCTCCTTTGGAGGGTCCACAGGAGTATCAAAATATGCGGGCGGCCAGGGAGCAACCCTGGCGGCAAATGCCGCCTATGGTGGCGGTGGGGGTGGTGCAGGAGGACCTACCGGTGCTGGTAGCGCAGGCGGGGGAACAACGGGAGGCGCCGCAAATACGGGTGGATTCGCTAACGGCGTTGCTTATTCTGGCGCCGGAGGTACCGGAGGTGCTGCTAATCAAACCGGAGGTACCGCTGGTGGTTATGGAGGTGGCAGTGGTGGTGCATACAGCACGGGTACCTCTGTCGTTGGTGGTGATAGTGGTGGTGGAATTGTAGTTTTAACGTGGACTGATCCTGCGGATACAACTGCTCCTAGTACTCCCGGTACCCCTGCCGTTACATCGTCTACCTCCACCTCAGTAACTCTAGCGTGGACTGCTGCTACGGATAATGTAGGTGTAACCAATTATCGAGTAGTTACGGACGGGACTATAGGCTCTAATCTCGGAAATGTTCTGACTACTACAATTTCAGGACTTTCTGCAACAAGCCACACATTCGCGGTGCAGGCGCTTGACGCAGCTAACAACGTGAGTGCATCATCAGGAACAACAACATATACTGTAGTTGCTCCGGACACTACGGCACCAACGGTTCCCGCCGTAACCGTATCAGCTAGTGGAACTACGGTTACGGTTACGTGGTCGGGATCTACAGACGCGGTTGGAGTCACAGGCTATGAGGTATTCCGTGGCGGAGTTTCACAGGGAACACCTACATCGTCTCCATTCACGCAGACTGTAACGGACGGAACGTACTCATATACCGTTCGTGCTCGTGATGCAGCAGGTAACTGGTCCGCACAAAGTTCAACCAAGTCGGTTACGGTTGATACGACGGCACCCACGGTTCCTACTATCAGTACTGCGATAGCTACTGGCTCCTCAGTAGTAGTTACATGGAATACTAACGTAGATGTGTATCTATATAAGATTTACCGAAACGGAACACAAATCGGTACAACATCTTCTAATACCACTACGGATACGGTGCCATCAGATGGTACTTATACGTATACTGTGTCAGCTGACGATGCATCTGGTAACTGGTCCGCACAAAGTGCTGGTAAATTAGTCACGGTTGACACCACACCTCCTGTCGCGCCTGTTATCACAGCATTAGCATCCGCCCGTGTTGTTACGATCTCATGGACAGCTGATGCGGATGCAGCATCTCGTCAGGTTTTCCGTAACGGTACTCAGATAACCAGTACCAATAATGCGGCCTCTTACACGGACACTGTTACCTCGGACGGAACATTCGTATATACCGTTAAAGCATTGGACACAGCAGGTAATCTATCCGTTGTCAGTAACACGGTTAATGTGGTCGTTGACACAACACCTCCCACGACACCGGTTCCTTCGGCAACCGTTGTCGGTGGCGCGGTAACAGTTACCTGGTCTTACAACGCAGATGCTGCGCTTTATGAGGTATTCCGTGGTGGAACATCTCAGGGAACAACAACGAGTACGTCGTTCACGCAGAGCCCTGGAGACGGTACCTATTCCTATACGGTTCGTGCACGTGACACTGCAAACAACTGGTCGGCACAGTCCAACGCGGTTTCGGCTACGGTCGACACCACACCGCCTGCTATTCCTACGTTGTCTGTTTCCGCCACGGCTACCTCGGCGGTAGCATCATGGAACAGTAACTCGGATGTGGCCCTGTACGAGCTATTCCGTGATGGAACATCTCAGGGAACCACCACAGGAACTACATTGACACAAACCTTGGCGGATGGCACTTACGTTTACACGATCCGTGCTAAGGACACAACAGGTAACTGGAGCGCACAAAGTACGGGTACATCTGTAACGATTGTTTCGGACACCACACCTCCGAATGTTCCGCTCATTTCTACAGTTACCAATAACGGTACCGCCGTGACGGTGGTGTGGAACGCTAACACAGACGTTGCCTTGTACGAAGTATTCCGTGGCGGTGTTTCACAGGGAACTCTGACAGGTACCGCGTTTACGCAGACCGTAGCAGAGGGTACTTATTCCTATAGCGTTCGTGCTCGCGACGCAGTGGGGAACTGGTCGGTACAGACGGCGGGTACGTCTATCACGGTTGATACCACACCTACGGCTACGCCGGTTCTACCGGCCCGGGAAACTAGCCATGCGAGCAACCGTGCTACATTCTCGTGGGTTGCGGTTCAAGATGCAACATTGTACGAGGTTTTCCGTAACGGAACATCGGTGGGCACAACCAGCTCCACAACATTCACTGATTCCGGGGTAGCTGCAGGAGCATATTCATATACGATCCGAACCCAGGATGCTGCAAGTAACTGGTCAGATCAGTCGTCTCCCCTGTTGATCAGTGTAGATGCTATTGGGCTTCATGTGCCGGATCATTTTGAAAACACTGTTGGACAACGTGAGTTCGACGGCGAGGACAACATCCGTTTCGACCGCGAGTAACATAACGCAACAAGAAAACCCCGGTCCGAGTGGGCTGGGGTTTTCTTGTTGTCAAATGCTGTTTAAAAAGGATTACAATCTATTTCTAAATTTTAGTCGGATTTGATACTGTTCAAAATACCGAGTGGGGTACCCACGATTAGCGTGGACCAGAATACAGCCCAAAAGTTGGGAACATGAAGGCCCAGCTGTGGTGCCATGATGCGGTACCAAATGTACCCAAACAGCGCTGCAGCGAAGAACAGGGCAATGAAAAGTGCCAAAGCGCCCAGAAATCCGAGAAATCCTGATCCGGCCTTACGACGAGGGGACAAACGGGGATAGCTCATGCCGAAACCTCTTCGCAGTAGCAGTCGGTGGGTGGTTCTGCCATTCCGTGATGGCCGTTCTCCGCAGCCGCCTGGCGCCACGCTCGCGCGTAGAGAGAATGCAGCGAGCAACGGGGGTTCTTGCCCTGCTCCCCAGCCCAGCGGTTGCTGATGCTGTGTGCGATCGTAGCGAGGACATGAACATCCTCGAAGTTGCCCCGGAAGGAGTTCATCCGAGCGCTGTCAGTGATGTGATACCGAGCGGCGGATTCGAATTTCACCGTGTTGCCCTCACGGATAGATAGTTCCATCCGCTCAATGGCCTCGTTGACCTGCTTGATCCGATTAACGTACATCGCTCCAAACTCGTCAGCTGCTATGGCACCGTACTTCTCCTTGATGCCGATCATCCAGGTCTGGCCGTCTTCTGTGTTGCGTACCTGTTCGCTGCTCATGAGCCTCTCACGTTCTCGGCCAGGTGGGTCGAGTGCTGCCACGCCTTCGGTAGGAAACCGCCGACCTTGAGCCACTCGTCCAAATCAGTGACCGCATCGGCCAGCTCGGTAGCATTGGTACAGGTATTTCCACGAAGACGATCGGTTTCGGCAATTAGCTCGCGGATCTTCGCGAGGGCGCTGTTTGGGTCCATAGGGTTATTTTACCTCAATTTCTAGAGTTTTTCAATACTTGTGACGATATAAGTTTTTGTAGGGCCAGGCAAACCCGGACAGGTAATATGAACCGTACGCACGTGGTCGAAATAATTTCGATGTTCTTCACACGTCATGACAATGTGATCATGAGGATTATTAAATGAGTTAGAACAAATATCTGTTTCGAAAAATACCATCCATTCCGCTTTGACTCCGCATGTTCGAGTTGACCATACCTTCCGTCCAAGGGATCGAAGGGATCGTTGCTGATCGGTCAGATTGTATTCGCAGATAGGCAGAATATCATCATCTTTGAGCATTCCGGCACCTGGGTCCATAGCGGGAACCCTGGCATCCAATGGCCGCGACTTATCGGAAGGCATCAGATTTCCACCATGTAACTACGAACCTCAGTGACCTCGCGAATAACGAACACCTTTGCGTCCGGTGCCTCCTCTCGGAACTCCTCGATCCACAGCTTAGCCTCTTCAAGAGTTTCTGGAACACTCATCTTGTGTAGAACCTTGATACCCGAGTAGTCGACCCACATGGCGATACGAAGCCGCTCACCTGTACAAATTTCAACAGAATCTAGGCCTGTGGCGGACACTACTCCCTCACAGGACAACTCTTCGTCGTGGTCCTGCGGAGTGTAGGTATGCCGAAAATGCACCACGCCATCAATGAAAGGGATACAGCGCAGATCTTCTTCCATCAGAAATTTCCTTCCGCCACTTGATAGACGGTCAAGCCCAGCGTGCGGTACATCTCCACAACCTGCTTTCTGTCATCGAAGCATCCCTCTACGTTATAGGTGTTTCGAATGTGAGCGTCGAAGATCTCTCGCTTGACGATGTAGTCCTTACGATTGTCGCCGTCCTTACGCATGAACAGATCGTAAGTGATTTCAACATGTTCGTTGATCCACTTACGTGTCTCGGCTTCACAAACATTGTGGCGACCGGACACGAACACGATTTTGATGCCTCGTGACCACAAACGCTGAACGGTTTTGATCACTGCTTCATTTGGCCGGTCCTCGTTCACCCGAGTTTCGTCGTAGGGGCTACGGCCGATCATGTGCGCTACGGTGCCGTCGATGTCCACGATGTACGCCTCGGGTAGCGAGGTGTCCGGGATGTAGAGATCTCCCGGCATGGTCGGGTTCGGCTCCTCCGGAAGGGGCAACGGAGAGGGCTTACCTCGTAGGAACTTGTGGTGCATGGTTCGGATTACATCCTCGCCTACACCACGATCACCCCGTGCGATACGGGCCGCGTCTCGTTCCAGGCACACGTCCACACCTACATGGGTGAAGTCCACGACACGGAACTCGGCACCATGACGCAGAGCTAGCATCCTGGCGTCCCGTGCGTGCCGCTGGGGCAAGAACGTGTTGTCCATGACGACGGAGTAACCCTTGTCCAACAACGCCGCTACAGCCGCGTCAGACGCCTTGGTGACCGCGAGTTCGTGTTCCAGCACACCCGTGTACCCGCCGAACATCATGTCTCGGTAGTCGTCACGGTTGATACGGGTCCGGTGAGTGGGATCCTCGGCTGCCCAAGCACGCGCGTAGGTGCTCTTGCCACTGGCGGGAAGTCCGCGAGTTATTACAAGTTCCGGCATGAGGGTCACGATTCCGTTTCGGTCTTCTCGGCGATCAGTTTCTCACGGCTCATCCGCGCTGCTTCTAGAGATTCGGCAGTTCGACGGTGACGGTTCTGAGCCACTTCGAGTCGAAGCTCGGCTGCCTTGATTTTCTGTTCCAACGGCGTCATTTCTAGAACTTTACTCTTGATCGTCGTCCTCGTCAAGCTCATTGATCTCACTCTCGGTCAGATACGCGGGGACGATGCCCTTGTCCAGCATTTCCGATTCCACAGCACCCTGCGCTTTAGAGAGAAATGCCCAGATAGTTTGCAGATCGTGCACACCGCCACCGACCTGCATAGAAATGTTGAACCCGTTATCCTTGGTGAACTCTGTTATACAGAGAAAGAGGAAAGGCATTCCACCTGCCATATTGAAAAGCAGATCATGTGATGGGTCATCATCCGGCTCAAGCGTGTGCTCCGTGAACTCAGCCATTGTTTTCCATCCGTCGGCGCTCTTCGTGAAGTTCGGTTATGACCTTACGCGCAAAGTCTAGTTCGATCAGGAAAAACATAGCCGGACCGTTAGTAAAAAGTGCTTGACGATACTGCACTTCCAAGTTACGGACCTTTTCGTCGGCCTCTTGGAAACGAACGTCCCATAGAACCATTTCGGGGGTACGTGGTTTGGGGTTCTCAGCGGCTTCAAAGTCCGCCCACATATCCTCGGAGGAGGAGTTTTCATCAAAGGTCATGAGATTACCTTACTTGAAAATCTAAAATCAGTCAACCTTTTGGTAACCACAACCCCAGAAGTCCGGGTGCTCGGTTGGCCCGCCACAGAACTTTGATGTCTCAGGGTACGGAGTCTTGCACACCCATGCAGAAAGATCACGAAGCATCCGTGCGGCGTGGAGCTGCTTCAACAAAGTGATTTGCGCTTGTACCGATGCACACTTGACATACTCATATGCACTAAGATTGAAGTTGTTGTAGTACCGATTCATGATGTCTTCGATGCGTTCTCCCTCCGTGTCCTGTAGCAGACTACGGTAAGGTTCCAGCTCTTCGGGAAATTCGTAAACGGTGACATCCATACACACATACTAACAGGGACCCTCCACGAATGGAAGATCCCTGTTCTTGCACCGGTACGAGGAATCGAACCCCGGTCAACTGTTTTGGAGGCAGTTGTGTTCCCACTACACCATACCGATTTGGAGGCTCCTACCGGATTTGAACCGGTGTATGCACCTTTGCAGGGTGCCGCCTCGCCTCTCGGCCAAGGAACCTCGATATACCTAATCTACCACACTATATCGGATGCGTCTACTCGTGGACGCTAGTGAAATTAAATCGAGTCTTACGCCCTTTGCACCAACGCTTCCAGATTCCGTCGTTTTCGGTGTCATCGTCCCATTCATGAGGACCATGGATCTCGCCGTACGAGCATTGCTTATCTTTCACATCGATTTCAGGTTCTGGAGCGGCCACAGTCATGCCGCGATCCTTGTCCTGGTTCTCTCGACGCGTCCGATAGTTATCTAAAAGTATATGATCTTCACAAAGCTTGACAACAGCCTCAGAAAGTGTCAAAGATTCGTATTCTGTGACAAAAGCGAGCACATGCTTGAGGTTTCTGATAGCTTGAGGCGTCAAATATACCGCTTTAGTGGGCTCTGGACG
>JAOYMO020427626.1:0-23189 GCA_025802455.2 Iodosphaeria phyllophila | reverse complement strand
GCATTATGATTTAAAACCACATCATGACAGCTGTTCCAAATTGCTGTGAAGTGGCAAAGCTCTTTTCTGGGAGAGAATGGGTGGCCTGTATCCCACAAGACCGGAACGTTCGGTTTAGAAGGTACCTCCTTACATCACGGTTTCTTCACCCGTTCGTCACTTACGCCCCCGTGGCATTTTTGCTGGACACAGACGATACCCTCATGCCGGTTATCAATTTGATAACTAATTATCCTTAAACACAACAAACTGTGTTCTACACGATTCCACCTTTGTTATCCTGGGTATATATGCACATCATTCTTAGTTGACATGTATCGCTAGCTTAACGTAGGCGCTACTCGAGGCAGGCTCAAATGGGGACCGCGTAGGACACTAACAGCTAACCCGGATAGGCATGAACCGCAATGGTTTACGGCAAGCTACAGTACAGCACTGTCTATGTTCCCTTTATCATGGGAAGAAGGTCATGGAGCTGGTGGTAGAGAGAGAGAGAGGGGGGGTGGGGGGAGAGGGAAGAAGGAAAGAAGGAGGGGTGCGTTTGACAATGAGCACAATGGCAACAACAAAAGGTAGGAATGCAGCTGCACAGAAGTATGAGCATGAGGCCAGAGATTATTGTACAGAACAAATTGCTTGGATGTAATTACCTTACTGCTAAGTCGTCGACGCCTGCCCCATTCAAGAACCATACCGACAACCAGCCCTTGTCCTAGCGAATTTTAGAACCGAGTGCGGAAATGCGTCCAAGAGTGAGGTCCTGTCCTTGGTGATGGTCAGCCCTATCTTGAATTTATAACCCTTTTGCTCCTTAGTCCCATCCAGCCCATGCCATTTTCTCATCTTTGGATTGAGGGTATGAGTGTGTGATGTGAACTTCCCCGGAAATACCGTTTTTCTCCACGGCCAAAAAAAATTCAAGGAAAAACGAAACCCAATCTCTCATCCCTAGCATCCGTGGATCTTATTCGCGGTTGGCGAAGCGCTGGTGAATTCTAGCGATCTGCTCGCCAAGATTGACATTCTGGACTTGGGGTAAGGGGGCCTGGGCTCGAGCACTGTCGGGATTCCCATCAAAGCTGTTGAGAGCTGTACGTTTCCTCCTGGCCTGCTCCTCCTCGGAAATGATGGGCTGACCAGCAGAATCGAACAGATCGCCACGCTGGCTAGCGAAACGCTTAAGATTATTTGCCATATCGGCAGGGGTGAGATTGGAGGTAGCGTAACGGGAGTCGGCTTTTGCTTTTTGTTCCTTCCAGCGAGGGTCGAGAAGTTCGATGCGCATGTGTTCCTCGAGTTCGGACATGGGAATCTGCTGTTTACAGTTGGGGCAAAGGGCCATCTGGGCGGTCTGACGGTTGGCAGCGCGGGCGGCAGCACGAGGGACGTAGTTCTCTTTGATCTTCATTGGAGCGGCACCTCCTTTGGCTTCGGCTTGGGCCTGTTGCATGCGAGCGCGGGCTTCATCGCGTTCACGAATACGTTGGAGGCTCTCATCTTCTTGTATGGCGTCGGGGTTAGGTCGTGAGGGAGGAGCCATTTGGTGGTGATAAGCTTGTTGTGGTTGCTGTTGCTGCTGTGGAGGAGGCATATGATGTGTTTGTTGTAGAAATTGCTGATGCTGATGTTGAAGTTGCAGACTAGCGACGGGAACAGCAACAGCAGGTGGATGATGAGGCAAGTTATAACTACTACTATTGTTGCCGCTATTGCTGTGTGGATGTGATTGTGTGGATACGGCTGCGGTCATAGCAGAGTTTACTGGTGCAACATGTCCATTGAAGTCGCTTATATCCTCGCCTGATGGGAAAGCTTCTTCAATGCGAAGGTTGGCGCTCACGGAAACCTTGGCTTTCTGTTCCAGCGATGCATACTGCAGCTCATTGAGCGAGGTAGGCGGGGGTAGATTGGCGTTATCGTCAGCATCAGTAAAGACAACAGTCTCGACTACAACGAAATCATGCCAGTCGATCTGGGCAAAAGAGATACGTTCCTTCTCCTTCTCATCCTCCTCTTTCTGCTTTTCCGTCTCCTGATACTTGAGCCACTCGGCTCGCTGCTTAGCCCGCCCCAGGATACGGAACTTGTCCCTCACGTTGTGTTCCAGTTCCGCCATGCGCTCCCCTTGCACCTTGCCACCATCTCCATCTAGCCCGCCCGCTCGCAAGAGTGCCGCGTACTGATCTACCAGATGCTGGAAGAAATTGTTCAAACTGTGGTTGGGACGCAGAAAGTCAAACTGGTAGTTACCTGCCTCTCGTTGTGACAGGCTGGTAGCGAATTGTCTGCCATTCTTGGCCGTGAAAAGTGCCGTCAGTTTCACCACCTCTAGATCTTGAGCACTGATGTTGGGCATACGCGGCGAGAAATGGAAATCGGCTGGTTGCACTGGGCCCGTCGGTTTCTGGCCAGCGGCTGATGCAGCTGTAGCTGTAGCAGCCGCTTCATCCGCACGACCAGCCGCTACTGCGGTGCCACGACCATCCTTAATCTCTGAAAGTCGCCATAGGTAGTAAGAGTTGTATGCGTCGCTTGATGATAGGAACGAGAACTTTTGGTTGTCTTTTTCCTTATCACGAATACGCGTCTCGAAGCTGGGGCCGTTACGCGCGACGAAACCCGCGGTTTTCTCGATGATGCTGCGAACTAGCGGCGGCGGGAGAATCACACCTTGAGGAGGTTTGATCAAATCTAATACAGCCGTTGCCGCTGCTGATGCTATTGCGGCTGCTTCCCCGTTGGCGGTTGTGGCCATGGCGATGGTTGTCAATCAATGATTTGACGAAGCTTGCCTTGGCTGAAGGAAGGTGAGAGTGCAGTCTCACGCGGTGATGCTGAAAGTTCAGACTTCCGCTATCTGCTACTAGTACAGGTCCGGGGTACGGCATACCAGCACATGTAGACTTGTGAGTCTGCGACTGCAAATGATCCCTGCCAGCCCCGGACTGTTCATCTTCCGATCCGGGACCCAGAAACCCCCAGTACTGGTATCGATAATAAGGCATGCCGGGTCACTGTTGTCTTGGAGCTGTGCGGCGTGATGGAAAACATGCACCACTTGAATTAACTAACCACCCAGGTGCCTATGCGAATCCACTGGCAACAGGCAGTGCAACAACTTCCTGAACCTTTGACATAAGTTATGCATTTTAGATTATGGCACGTAGTACACAATGTATCTTTGCATTTCAGACTGAGATTTGCCATCCACCAGAGCTTGACAGACAAGTACTGGTAGATCTCTATCCGCACTCTACTTCACGCGCCTGCTTTAAAGCCGAGGTGGATTTCAAGTTCATAACCCCCCCCCCCCCCATGTAAATGGAGCCAGGAGCCCCTTTTGCACACCCACATCTACCCATCATACTATGTAGTGGGCAGTGTCGTGCTGCAGTAAACGCTGGTAGTGCCTATTCCCATCTGAAACCCAACATTAGCGTTACGCAAGGTTGAACTGGGTTGGTTGTATGTTGTTTCGTGTTGACTAAATTGTACGACCTCAAAGAGGGAAACACTCTCAATAGGTAAGACACGACACTCCTATACGGCATGAACTGCCCACCTAATGGATCGGCCTTCCACTCCGAAATATGTCTTGCCACAAGGTCTGCTGGCGGTAGCAGCAACCTCTACAAAATATCTGATGAAGTCAATCATGAATTTGTAAGCTTGGCTTATGATCTACCAAATCATATAATCTAAAGCTCGTGTTGTAAGCTCTGTGAAGTAGGGATGCGTGAGGCGAGGTGAAAAGTGCAGCTTTTACACGTATCAACGCAGCCAGTTCACCAGACACAGACCACGACACGACACACATGCTTCTCTAAGAATGGTGAAATGAGAATTGTCATGTATGAGCTTATGCATTTATTCTCCCGGGAAGCAGCGTCAATTCAATGCAATGTACTCGAATTGAGTGAAAATTGGTGAACAATCTGGATTTATTTGAAGGTTGTTGCCCTGACAATCAAATGTGTCCATTTTGGTGTGAAAGGCCGGTTTGTCGGGTGCCCTGTTTTACTGATAGTGTACTGTACTGTGGACAGCTCACAGAAATGGGGAAAGATCCTTTCCGTACCTACAGTGCCCACGCAGTACAATCCGCCCTAGAATAGGGGTATCTACTTTGTACCCCTTCAGCTGGTGTCCGAGCTTCTAGAACTTGTCTCCCATCTCCATCATGTGGCCACATTGCCATCTTGCAACTACACTGTAAACTGCCTTCATGATTAGCAGTGATCGGGTCATTCCGCGATCTCTCGACCCATCCTTCCCGCTTCCGACACCTGTGACGGACATCAGTATCTGCAGCGAACGCGTCCATGGTTCAACGATATCAAGTCCACCTCCCGGGCGACATCACTATCTTCAATCCGCGTCGCCCGGCAATCTCCACATCATACTCTCGTTAAATCTGGAGGGATTGACTGATTGAAAGGGATCAGACGACCAGAGTCCACGCCTACCACACAGGTTTGGGCCGCTCGTTGCTTATCTCAGCCCGCGCAACACAAACGGCAGGAGGGCTGCGCATTCCTGTTATCACCGAACATCGACCTGCCACATTGAACCATCCACCCCAGCTGCAGCTGCAAACCTTACCGAGTTCGAAATATACGGATCGTCGCCAACATGGCGAAATCCAAGCCCAATGTAGCTCCGTCAAACGGGTTCAATGTCTCGCAGTCCAAAACCTCACCTGAGCACCAACAGCACAAACTGTTGAGCAGAAGACATGGCGAATACACGTCGGATGGGGTGGAGGACAATGATGTCTTTCTGCTCCCCGTTTCGGACTACAAGGTCATGGCGCTCGTCACGATATTAGGTGCTTTTGTACGGCTCCGATCGCTGTCCCAACCCCATGAGGTCGTTTTTGATGAGGTTCATTTCGGCGGATTTGCGACCAAGTACATCAAAGGTCGTTTCTTCATGGATGTCCACCCGCCCTTGGCCAAGATGCTCATAGCCCTCTTCGGCTGGTTGGCGGGTTTCGATGGGAATTTCGACTTCAAGGATATTGGCAAAGACTACCTGGAGCCGGGCGTCCCCTATGTGGCCATGAGGATGTTCCCAGCGGTGTGCGGTATTTTACTGGTTCCGACCATGTTCTTGACCCTGAAAGCTGTAGGCTGCCGTACGGCAACTGCCGCCATGGGCGCCTGTCTCATCATCTTCGAGAACGGCCTTCTGACCCAGGCCAGATTGATTTTGCTAGACTCGCCGTTGGTCATTGCCACCGCCTTCACTTCGCTTGCCTTCACATCCTTTACGAACCAGCACGAGCAAGGACCTAGTACTGCATTCTCCGCAGCCTGGTGGTTCTGGTTGGTCTTGACGGGATTGGGGCTGGGTGTTACAGTCAGTATCAAGTGGGTGGGTTTGTTCACCATTGCCTGGGTCGGGACCTTGACCCTGGTTCAACTGTGGGTCTTATTGGGGGACACCAAGACGGTGACTATGCGGGTTTTGACTAAGCACGTGTTGGCACGAGTCTTTTGTCTCATCATCATCCCCTTGGCTTTTTATATGGCCATGTTCGCCATTCACTTCGTATGCTTGGTCAACCCTGGCGATGGCGACGGCTTCATGAGCTCCGAGTTTCAAGCCACTCTCAACAACAAGGGCATGCGAGATGTGCCTGTCGATGTGGCTTTCGGTAGCCGCATCACCCTGCGTCACGTAAACACCCAGGGCGGCTATCTGCACTCCCACCCTCTCATGTACCCAGGCGGTAGTCAACAGCAGCAGATCACTCTGTATCCACATAAGGATGAGAACAACATGTGGTTGCTCGAGAATCAAACCCAGCCCCTGAATGCTCACGGTGAGCCCGTAAACGGAACCGATGCTTGGGACAAGCTCTCAGAGCCGGCTTTCATCAAGGATGGAGATGTCATTCGTCTCTATCATCCTCCGACCCACCGTCGCTTGCATTCTCACGACGTGCGTCCACCCGTCACGGAAACGGAATGGCAGAACGAGGTATCCGCCTATGGTTATGAAGGCTTCGCCGGTGATGCCAACGATCTGTTCCGCGTCGAAATTGTCAAGAAGGACTCCCTCGGGTCCATTGCTAAGGAGAGAGTGCGAACGATTCAGACCAAATTCCGACTCATCCACATCATGACGGGATGTGCCCTTTTCTCCCACAAGGTCAAGCTTCCCGAATGGGCTTCTGAGCAGCAGGAGGTCACATGCGCCAAGGGTGGCACGCTTCCCAACAGTGTTTGGTATGTTGAGTCCAACGAGCACCCATTGCTAGGTCCGGACACGGAGAAGGTCAATTATATTCACCCCGGCTTCTTCGGCAAATTCTGGGAACTGCAAAAAGTCATGTGGCGCACCAATGCTGGTCTGGTCGAATCTCACGCCTGGGACTCACGTCCTGGCTCCTGGCCTGTCTTGAGCCGCGGTATCAACTTCTGGGGCAGCACCAACCGTCAAATCTACCTCATTGGTAACCCCTTCATCTGGTGGTCATCTACGCTGGCGATCGGGGTGTACGCCCTCTTCAAGGGCATTGCGCTCCTCCGATGGCAGCGGAGCTACAATGACTATACCAACACCACCTTCAAGCGCTTCGACTACGAGATCGGCAGCATGGTGCTAGGATGGGCCCTGCACTACCTGCCGTTCTTCCTCATGCAGCGCCAGCTCTTTTTACATCACTACTTCCCTGCCCTATACTTCGCCATCATGGCTCTTTGTCAGATCTACGATTATGCCACCGCCCGGTTGTCCATACCTGGTATTCAATCCAAGCCTGGCGTCAACAAGGCTGGTGCTGTTGTCTTTCTGCTCATTTCCTCCGTTGTCTTCGCGCTGTACTCGCCACTTGCGTATGGAGGCACTTGGACCAAGAGTGAATGCAAGCGGGTTAAGCTGCTCGATACTTGGGATTGGGAGTGCAATAAGTTTCCCGAGAGTGTGAGTTTGTAAATCTCATCATTCTTTGCTTACTCTTCTGATTTGCTCATTGCCTTCAACTAGTACTCGGTCTACGAAAGCCTCAACCAACCAGCGGCATCTGCTCAAACCTCAGCTGCCGCGGCTCCCAACCAAGCACCTCCTCAAGCCCAACAAATTAAACCCAAGCCCGAGGAGGTGTCTCCTGCACCCGTCATCGAGGAGGTCCAAGACCAAAAAGTCTTGAAGAGCGAGGAACAAGTCGAGTATCGTGATCAAGACGGAAATATTCTCAACCCCGACCAGGTGAAAGAGCTGGAGGGCAAGGTCGAGTTTAAAACCCGGTACGAAACGCGTACTCGCGTCTTGGATGCCAACGGAAAAGAAGTCAACGGCCCCTCGAGTGATGAGGCCGCTCAACAGCCTGTCGCCCCACCCCACCCGGACGTTGAGGGTGCCGATAGCAGTACAAAAGATAAGCCCAATGAGCAGGGTGGTGCCGCCGTGTCCAAGGAGGCGGTCAAGAGTCGAGACGGGGAAAGAGAGGCAGAGCAAGAGAAGCCTAAACCAGCGAGCGAAGGGAATGAGGCTACGGCATGAGAACAAAAAAGTCTATCCTGCCAACTCGAACCCAAAAAGAGTGAGGTTTTTGGGAGGAGTTTGGAATCGAAACTGGCGTATGGCCTTATACATTCATGGATAGATGGATGGAATTGTGGAAGGCCTGAGAGATTCAAATTCATGGTGGAGTTAACGGTCTGGCTCTGGTCGTCAGGGGGTCCTACGGAAGAGCGGGAAATGATGAGACAGACAAGTGTATGTAGGGGAAGGAACCCCTGTTTTATTCTTTCTCATTTTTAGGTTCAAATGAACGAATCAATCATGATCACTTTCATGTGATATCATATGACTGAGTTAGAGAAGCAAACTCATCTCACTGGCGGTCTGTAAACAATCGTGAAGAATGCCAGTCTCTCGACCAGAGAGACTGCCTAAGCAAGAACGAGGAATCCAACGCAAACTGAGCCTTGAACTTATCCACCCCACGAAGCCAGTAAACGTCAATCTCACAAGACACCCAGCTGTGCCACTAGTTCATCACTCTATTTGGGACAGGAGGACATTGAGATAATATGCGCATTGTAGCTGTCTAGAAGGTGCTCTCGTTAAGGGGTCGTAGGACAGTGCCACATGAAGGAACTAGTAGTTGCTGGAAAAAAGAGTAAACTATGAGGAAGATCGTCCTCTGAAGCAAGCCCCTAAGACCGCATGTCCCGTAAACTCATTCTTCGCCTGTCTCGACAGGCTACCCTTCTCACTCATCGTGGCGAGCTATGACCTGACTATGCGATGAGAGGCTGGTCGCATACCTCAAGAGTTAACATGACACTATGGAAATAGTTCTGATCCAGAAGGCCACCACTTGCCGGACTACCTGGCTCGCTGTATTGTACTAGAGCCAGCCTTCTTGAACACACAATAACAGTGCGCTCCATCGATCCACTTGCAAGATATCAATGTATAGTAGGATTTAGAGAAGAGGGAAAACACGTAGAAGATAGGCTGAAGTATCAAGATGTCGCGTGATTACTACTATCGCTATGACCTCGCGAACTGGAAGCCACCCCAAGACTCGATGCCGGCGTACTATATTAGTTTTGGGAGCAATAAAAGTAATGATCCATGCGGCAAATGTGGTTGGCGAGATATGATAGCTCAGGGAGCATATCATGGGGACCGTATTGACTACGGCATAGGCTCCGACACCGCTTCTGTCTTTTGATATTAGGCCACCACGATTGCCTCGATGGCAGGCACAATTCACCCAACCAGGCTGGGTTTGGGTAGGCTCCCTTGCTTCCACGCGGCCGCCAGTGATCCATATGAATTGGCAGCCAGGCAGCAGCATTACATAGTAAAGGACGACAGCATTGAATTTGTGTAACCATGATACAACGTCCACAATGCAAGTTTTCTTGCGACCTAACTCTGGTGGTAGCCAAATGGATTTAAAAGATAAGGCCGCCTACCTATCCAAGGTAACAAGTGATCATTTAGTCTCTACCTACGATAGAGCTATTTCTTGATAGGAACGGAACATTGTACCCAAAAAAAATGCCATTACACTTATAGTCAATATCTGTACATAGCACATAGATCGTCACAAATATCAATACCGGTACTGGTGTGGCTAGACGGCTTTATCTTAATAGAATCTCTACCTCCGTCTCGCCGAGAATCTATCTAATACCTTCGGAGAGACGAGGGAATAGTAAGCGTTTTCGTTGGGCAAAACCAGGGCCCCTTGGAGTTGACCCCCCTTTCATGAGAGTTGTTTCAGTGGCTGGTCCTTCGCACGGAATTGTCAGTCGCGTCGCTCGATATACTTTTGAGAGTGTACCGCTCTTTCCAGCTTTCTATTGGCTATTAACAAAGTATCAAGCAGGCACAGATACTGTGTACACAGTAGTGGAATATCGTCAAAGCACTTTAAGCGGATTGCATAGGAGGGTAGGCTGTCATTTCTTACTGCAGTATCTTCGTTTATCTGAAAGTATTTCCTCTCAATGCACTTTTCAGCACCTTTGGAGTTGGGTTGGACCTGGCACAAGGCAGTTTCAAAGGTGCTGAGAAGTGCATTGAGAGGAAATACTTTCGGAGAAACGAAGATACCGATACCGTGCCCCACGGCCAGACACGGTGTCTTCTGAGTGTTGCCCCGCCATGCCCGCCATTCTGGTTAGAGGAGCAGCAAGTCTGGGCGCATTGCGTATGCCCACTTGATTTTGGCACGAGTAGCGATATTGTACGATAGTGATAGAGCTGAGGCTGAAAATTTCACCAGACGTGCATAGGGTACGCATGAGATAGGTAGGAAATTTTCCCTATTTTCCTTTATGGCGCGACAGTCTTTCCGATCGTGATTGAAGGACGACGCAACTTGCAAACCCCTCTAAACTCGACCTTTATGCTGAGTTTGTGTTTCTTAGGTCTGTGCACTCTAGCAACGTTCCAAGGCACCAACCCTCTCTGATTCGATGCGGTAGGTGGGCATACTGGTAAGGTACGGTGGGTGATCGAGGGCCATTAGCTATCGGATTCTTTCATTTACCTACCTGCTGGTTATCATTTTTTCCTATCCCCTAGGTGTTGCTGATGTGGTCGCGAATGTGGTTCGTGTCGTTGCTGGCCTTGATCAAAACTGTCCCTGCGTCTCATCGAAAAAAAGAACTCGGCGAGCACCTTATGCATTTGGAGGAGAACTGATTCTGTAAGCTCATGCAAACATACCGCTGCGTTCCGGTATCGTACACTCACGAGTTGCCACGAGTTGCCACGAGTTGCCACGAGTTGCCACTGCTGTCCACCTTGCCGGCAGCCGGTAGTCAGCCCTTTTGACTTTTTTTCCTTTTTCTTAATTCTAAGGAAAGGCCGACACAAAACCCCCGACCGATCCCACTGCACCACATCTGCGTTCGCACCGGCACCGGCACCGTGCCGCGCCGTACTGCATCCCATCATCCTACCGCATCGATACCCGAATATCAATACGGCAACGCTCCGAGCTTTGCTTAGGGTTTATCGCTAGGGCTTTCCCGTTCTTCCCTCACTGTCGCTCGCCCGCTGCCTGATCTCGACACGATGAACGCCGAAGCGGTCCGCAGTCGCATTGTTGCGACCCTCTCACCGGATGCCAACGTGCGGCGGCAGGCGGAGCTTCAGTTAAAAGAGGTGGGTTTTGCTTCCTTGCGATCTATACCCTTGGACGACTTCTTGCCGTCTGATCTGTCTTTCTTCTGTTTCCCCCTGTGGATCGACAGAGAGGATAAATTCCTCCGAGAAAGTTGCCCTCAAGAAAGACGCCGCGATCCATAGCACGTAACGTGAAGGAGAGGTCACAGGCTCACCGCATCTTATATACAGGCCGAGAAACTGGCAGGTTTCGCGGACGTGCTACTTGATATCTTATCTAGCGAGCCCGAGGACTCTATTCGATTGTCATGTACGTCACCCGTCTTTATTTGTCCAACATAGCGCCGGGATCGATACAATCTTGTATTGCTAGCAATAAGAAAAGGCAAGATGACTGACCAGGGTATTACCCTATCTTCCCTCTTTCTTAGCATCGATATATCTCAAGAACCGGACCCAACGAGGCTGGGCAAAGAACGATAACTTTCCAGATGATCCCATTCTCAGCGACGATGAAAAACAACGGTTCCGCGATCGCGTCTTGCCCATCTTGGCGCATTCGCATGGTGCTGTTCGCCAGCAGCTCCTGCAAACCATTCAGCGCATTCTTCACTTTGACTTCCCCACGAAATGGCCCAATTTTATGACCATCACATTGCAACTGCTCCACGCCAATGACCCCCCTTCCGTCTTGGCAGGCCTCCAGTGCTTGTTGGTGACCTGTCGTGCTTATAGGTTTCGAGGACCACAGGATGACAGTAGGGCCGACTTCGACAAAATCATCGAGGCCAGCTTCCCACGCCTGATGGAAATATGTAATGAATTGGTGGGACAAGAGAGCGGCGAAGCAGCCGAAATGTTGCACATTGCACTCAAAGCCTACAAGCACGCCACATGGGTAAGGTGGCTTGTCTCTTGAAAAGTAGTCAAAATCTTGACGGAACATCTCATGTCTGACAGATCTCTAGCTCGAATTATCCAACTTCCTCAAACAAGGTCCAGTCAACTTGGGCTGGTGCACTATCTTCTTACACACCGTGTCTAAGACTATGCCTGCTTCGGCCATGTCCGAAGATCCAGACGAGCGGGAACGACATCATTGGTGGAAGGCCAAAAAATGGGCCTATTTCAACTTGAACCGGCTTTGGATTCGTCACGGAAACCCCTCTGCCGTTTCCTCCGGTGGCGAGGAGACGAAAGCTTTCGCTCGCGACTTTGCCAGTACTGTCGCCCCTGAGATCCTCAAGCACTATCTCCAGGAAATCGAAAAGTGGGTAGCCAAGACCTCTTGGCTCAGCCGCCCGTGTCTCTCCTACACCTTGGTGTTCCTCGACGAGTGCTGTCGACCCAAAGAGATGTGGCAGCATCTCAAACCTCATCTCAACACACTTACCACCCACTTGGTCTTCCCCGTCATGTGCCTCAGTCCGGAAGACGTTGAAAAGTTTGAGGAGGAGCCGGATGAATATCTCCACCGCAAGCTAAGCTTTTATGAGGAAGCTTCATCGCCTGATGTAGCTGCCACCAACTTCCTCGTCACATTGACCAAGTCACGCCGCAAGGAGGTGTTCGAGCTGCTCAAGTTTATCAACCAAGTCGTGAACGAATACGAGACTGCGCCGGATGATAAGAAAAACCATGTTGCCAAGGAAGGCGCCTTGCGTATGATTGGCACTTTAGCACCCGTCATTCTTGGGAAGAAGAGCCCAATCGCCAACCAGGTCGAATTCTTTCTCGTCCGCTATGTCTTCCCTGATTTCAAGAGTTCACAGGGTTATCTTCGAGCTCGTGCTTGTGACACCATAGAAAAGTTCGAACAGCTGGACTTCAAAGATCAAAATAACTTGCTCATCATCTACCGCCACATTCTGGATTGCATGGCCGACACGGACCTCCCTGTCCGAGTCACGGCGGCCTTGGCGCTCCAGCCACTGATCCGCCATGACCTAATTCGAGTGAATATGCAGAACAGCATACCTACCATAATGCAGCAGCTCCTGAAGCTGGCCAACGAATGTGATGTTGACGCTCTGGCCAACGTCATGGAGGATTTCGTGGAAGTGTTCGCTACAGAATTGACCCCCTTCGCCGTGGCCCTGAGCGAGCAGCTTCGTGACACCTACCTGAGGATTGTGCGTGAGCTCGTAGAAAAGAACGAAAACCGGGATGATGGCGACTACGGTGATTACTTGGACGATAAGAGCATTACTGCCCTGGGTGTGCTCCAGACCATCGGCACGCTCATCTTGACTCTGGAGAGCACGCCCGACGTGCTTCTGCACATCGAGACTGTGCTCATGCCCGTCATTCAGATCACGCTTGAGAATAAGCTGTACGATCTATATAATGAAATCTTTGAAATCATTGATAGCTGTACATTTGCTGCCAAGAACATTTCGCCAACTATGTGGCAAGCCTTCGAGCTCATCCACCGCACCTTCAAGTCAGGGGCGGAGCTCTACTTGGAAGATATGCTTCCGGCCCTCGACAACTTTGTTCAGTTCGGCGCTGGCCAACTAGTCCAGAAACCGGACTACGTGCGAGCGCTCTACGGAATGGTCCAGGACATGTTCCAAGACCAGAAGGTGGGCGGCGTGGATCGCATCTGCGCCTGTAAGCTTGCTGAGGCCATGATGCTGAGTATACGAGGACACATTGATGAGTCCGTCACGGGCTTCATCACTATGGCCATGCAAGTCTTGGGCGGCAACGACGTGGGCGTCAAGTCGTACAAGATTCATCTCATGGAGATGGTTATCAATGCCGTTTACTACAACCCTGTCCTGGCATTGGCCGTCCTTGAATCTAAAGGTTGGACCAACAAGTTCTTCAGCCTTTGGTTTAGCAATATGGACCACTTCACTCGGGTGCACGACAAGAAGCTCTGCATTGTGGCCATTGTGGCCTTGCTAGGTCTCAACCCGGACCAGATTCCACCCAGTGTGTCTCAAGGCTGGTTCAGATTGTTCAATGGCATCTCGACACTGTTCAAGACTCTACCAAACGCCCTGAAAAACCGTGAAGAGGCCCTGAAAGATGACTTCCAGTTAGAAAACAACAACTACGATTACGAGGACGAGGACGAATGGAATGAAGACGACGCGAAGTGGCAAACAGAGGATGAAGTGGAGGAGACTTTGGACGCTCGCGACGAAAGTAGCGCCTACCTGGAGTTCTTAAACGAGGAAGCTGCCAAATTCAGGGGACTGGAGAACCCATACAAGCAGCACGAGCACGATGATTCGGATGATGAACTGGGAGAAGATGGTGTGCTTCTCGAGTCGCCTCTAGACAAAATCGAACCCTATCAACTTTTCCGAGCATCCGTTCTGAGTAAGTCCGCACACGAGAATTAGATTGCCACCTTGCCTGATTAACCATGAAATATAGGATTACAACGAGACCAGCCCCAACTTTATTCCACTCTCACGGCACCTCTGTCACCAGAGGAACAGAATATTATCCAAGCTGCCTTCCATCAAGCCGAGGTCAACGCGCAGGCTGCCCATCAGATGGCGGCACAAGCCGCCCAGGCTCATCAAGGGGTTCCTGCTGCGCAAAACGGGGGCACCAGCTAGAGGTAATAAAAAAAAAAACTTCCACCGATCAATGCAGAATGCGGATTCCCTTGAGCGCCAATAAGCGAGCTGTCAATGTGGGAGGATTGGTTCCAGACTTATCACGCCAAGATCTACCGACAGCTGCCCGTAAACAAGGAGGTGTCTGAAGCCAATCGCGGAGATGTGTCCAAGAGTGATGACGGCGGACGCGCAAGGGCTTTACCAAACACACCCCATCGATGTGCTTGCCATTTGTAGATGTTACTTGATAGACGATGAGAAGATGAAGGAAGGAAAGAAGGATGCCAGGCGAGGAGGGGCTGGATAAGGCATGATAGAGGATTACGGTGAAGCTTCGACGACACTGTACGACACGCTTATTACGAAGAGACGACATAAAGAGGAAAAGGAGTATACCATGACTACACCAATGGAAAACCATGCTTCCTATCTGACTTTACCCCCCACCCTACCCAAGGGCAACTTCGAGGCACGCTCTCGAAGTTGCGAAGGGTTTAGCTAAGTCTTATCGAACCCGGCATGGGTGGAGAGCAAAACGAAGACAGGAGTAAGGTGACGTCTTGCCGTTTTGGTCTTCGGAGGAGCGAAGAGGTTGACCACTATAGAATTTAATTCAAAAAAAGAGTTCAAAATGCTGTGACTCCTTGCCGTGTTGCATCTTACCCGGACAGAGGAGATTATTAATGTCTTGATTGTGTTGACTAATATTTGACTAGTCTACATGTATCCCAGATGGCCGGCCATCTTTTAGATTAGATGCATATGAGCGGCAGTGAACACCAGTAAGTCAGAAGAGAAATGGGTGATGGCAATAATGAGTTTCTCGAGTGTGTCATAGGCTTATATAGTGGGCGAATCCAAGCAGCTTTCGGCTATAGACTTCGTCGCCCACTCAAGCCCTCTCGGTTGCTCTCTGGATTTGCTCAATAGCAAATCCGGCACAAGACTCTACCAGTAGACCAGATAGGGTACAGCACCACACAACTGCAGTTACTCTGCAAAGCGATAACTTGAAAGTTGAAAAGTTTGCCGGTATAGCCGCCAAAAAAATATCACTTGTTTACTTTGTAGCATGCAGTTACTTAGTAAGTATTACATCCTTGGACTTCACGAGTGAGGAGTTGAATGCAGGACATGGCCGGGATTTTCCGGCCTGCATTTGGTTGGTTGTGATGTTTTATTCGACTCGCCCGCTCGTCTGGAGAACCCCAGGCCTCAGTTGTATGCCGCACCGGGAGATGGAGCATCGCATGATTTATGAATATTGTTTTCAACCCAATCAACTGGCAAACAACAGGCAAAAACGAAACATCGACAACTGGTCACTGTGGTTTCTGGTCACCGAGATCCGACTTGATGATCGAGATTGCCGACAAGTACCGGGTACCCAAAATGACCACGTCAGTACCGTTGGGTACCAATTGGTTTGTGTAGCTACCTGCGGAGTGGTATGTATGTACGTACTTGGCCGGAACGTTCCTCCCTCGGCTCCCATGTTTTTTTTTTTTTTGGAGGCTTCTCTTGCGATTTGTTGGAAGTACAGAAGCCAAAGCAGACTAAGCGCCCACCATCGTTCTATAATACTGTGGTGCGCTACTAGT
This sequence comes from Iodosphaeria phyllophila, assembly GCA_025802455.2. Taxonomy (NCBI): domain Eukaryota; kingdom Fungi; phylum Ascomycota; class Sordariomycetes; order Amphisphaeriales; family Iodosphaeriaceae; genus Iodosphaeria; species Iodosphaeria phyllophila. Next base: position 7,405 of record JAOYMO020427626.1, on the reverse strand, counting down.
GGACGCATGTACTGAGAGTTCTGCAAGTAACCTAGGTGGCGGCACGACAGCGACATAAATTCTGAAACGCGGAACTCCGAGGCTCATTTGAGTTAAGAAAGACGATCCGCTTGCGGACCGATCGACAGCCACTACGGTACGATTGGCTGCGTTCAGGAGTGCAATTCCGACACCGACGCCGACAGACGCCGACGCCGTTGCCGACGATCGATTACGACGTCAATACGGCACGGCGGCACAACAAAGACGAGGACGAGGCCCGACGAGAATCGGCTCCTTGTGTCTTCTTGTCACTTTGATTTGAGGCTTGCGGTGGTGCTGTGCTGAGGGCGCGTCGCAACCCCCCTCGATTACCGTCCTTAGGATTACTCCCACGGACGGGTAATGGGATGTCTGCTGTCCCGTCTTCACGCCGCCAAGGAAGCAGAAGTAGTAGTAGAAGAAGAGGCAGGAGGAGAAGGAGAAGAAAGAGAGGGTGCGAAGGTCAAGCCTAAACAGGCACAAGCGCAGGTACAGGCGCAAACACTGGAAGTGGTGCCTAGTAGTAGTAGTGATACTGCCACTCCCACTACTGAGTCGAAGACGCCAACAACGACACTGACGCCGATAGACGAGCACGAAGAATCGAAAACCAGCAGAGAAACCAATACCAATTCCGACTCGGGCATCGATACTACCCACGACACTACCAACGACACTGCCACCAAATCCAAAGCGGATTCTATCAAGATAGACGTCAAAACGGACATACAACCAGTTGCGGAACTTCACGTCGGGCCTGACGTCAAAGGTGACATCGAGTCTGATCACCCCGAAACACCTTTTCAACCGGAACCCGAGGCAGAGTCCAGCACCAATACAAGCGTCGTCGCTGAACCCAATACGGACATTGACATTGACATTGACATCATTAGCAGGAAGATTGAGTCTCGGGTTCAAGAGGAAGAAACGACAGAGGGGCAGGAGCAGGAACAGGGATTGAAGGAGGAACCGAAACCTGAACAGCAGCCAGGACAGCAGCCAGGACAGCAGCCAGGACAGCAGCCAGGACAGCAGCCAGGACAGCAGCTAGGGCAGCAGCTGGAATCGGACGAAGAGAGGGGAAAAGAAGACGAACAGCCAGAAGAAATAAGAGCAGAAGAAGGAAAAAAAGAACAGGAAGACAGCGAAGAAGGAAGAGAAGGAGGAAGAGAAGAAAAAGAAGAAAAGACGAAAGCAAATATCCTAAAGTGTACCAGTGTGGACGATACCGTCATGCCGGCAAAACGGAAAATATGGGTCAAGCGACCCGGGGCATCAGCTACATTGGTGGTAATCAGTGAGGATGATCTGGTGGATGATGTGCGCGACATGATTCTGCGCAAGTACGCCAACTCATTGGGTCGTCAATTTGACTCACCTGATTTGACCTTGCGCATCTGCTCGCGGGACCAGAGCCAGCAGAATCAACATCGTCTCTTACAACCTGACGAGCTCATCTGCAAAACCCTGGAGTCCAGTTTTCCGGGCGGCCAGACTGTTGACGAGGCGCTACTGATTGATATTCCCACACGCCGCACTCCCAAGGCTTCCCCAAACCCGCGCTTCTATGGCGAAGATCGCCCCCATGAGTCCGGCACCGACTACTTCCCACCCTTTCCGTCGACGACCGTTGCTAATCACGGGATCATGGTCCCTAACTCCATGGGCCCCAACTCTCATACTCTGCATTTCCCTGCCTCCATGGCCATCGTCAGCAACGGTCAATTGCCACCTATGCCATCCCCTGGCGCCAACAGCAGTGGCCGACGTGGGAACTCAGCTCGTCCCAAAATGCCACGCATGGCCACTGCCTCGCCCATCGCCTCCAACGCTACGCCTAACATGAACATGAATATGAACATGAATATGGCCAACCACACCAACATGAACATAGTGACAGCTCATCACAATAACAGCACAAGGCCTCCTAGGTCTCGTACCCATTCCGCTGCTTCCTCGGCCGAACAAATCCATGCCCCTCCCCCCGCTCCTCCCATGCCTACCCCACCGATAGTCGAATCTGTTGTCACGCCCCCCGCGGTCCGCACAGAAGGTATGGCCTCACCTCGTCTTGCTCGTGCCACCAAGAAGAACAAGAAGGCTATGGACACCCCCTCGTTACCGCCGAGCGCTGTCAATACTGGCGTGCCCCCCATCAACGTCCTTATCGTCGAGGACAACCCCATCAATCTCCGTCTGTTGGAAGCCTTTGCCAAGCGCGTCAAGGTGCGCTGGCAGACAGCCATGAATGGTCGTGACGCCGTCAACAAGTGGCGGACTGGCGGCTTTCATCTTGTGCTTATGGACATTCAGCTACCCGTCATGAATGGTCTAGCCGCCACACGCGAGATCCGTCGAATAGAGAAGGTGAATTCTATTGGCGTCTTCTCCTCCTCTGCCAGCAGTCCACCCGAGGTGCCTTCTGAGCCTGACGAGTCTGACAAACTCGGCAATAAGGACATGTTCAAGAGCCCCGTCATCATCGTTGCCCTGACCGCAAGTTCCTTACAAAGCGATCGGCATGAGGCCTTGGCCGCTGGCTGCAACGACTTCTTGACCAAGGTTAGTTTATCCTCCTATAAAATTGATTTATTGCGAATTTCGCTTGTTCGCCATTGCTCTATGCACTAGGTCAGTAGGCTCACCAATTCTCTCATCCACACAGCCCGTCAATTTTGTCTATCTGGAACGCAAAGTCATGGAGTGGGGCTGCATGCAGGCCCTCATTGATTTCGACGGATGGCGCAAGTGGAAAGACTATTCGCAAAAGACTGGCGAAGACGACACAACAAAGAAGGCCGCCAACGCCAAGTCCAAAGCGAATAAGAAGAACCGGTTGCCCATGACCGCGGCTGCGGCTTGAATGAACGTTTCTCTTTCAAGTGGAGGTGCAGGGAATTGCAGACTGACTTCGGCGGCGATGTTGGCTTCCGCGACAGACACGGGTGGGGCTTCACGTTATTCTATTTTATGATACTGTGCAGATTAGATCAAAGCACAGGGAGCAGGATGCTTGTTTCTATTGCACATATCCAGGCTAGGCGGATTGGGATTTTGTTTTAATACCTGGCAGTGAGTCCGGGGGGTTGCATGGCGTAAGGGCACTTGGGAGCGCTGGGGAAGGGGCTTAGAGGGGAAGGAGAGACGAGAGCCTGCGATGAAATGGCCTTCCACGCGAATACGATCAAAGGTGGTTTTGGGTTTACATTATCCTGTCTTGGGGCTTTTCTATTCTTTTCATTTGTTCCTCTTGCTGGGGTTTTCCATTCCTGGCCTCTCTTCCGTTCGGTGGTAAGGAAGACATAATTCGCCGCAGCACCAGGCTGTCTACTTAATTCCACTTTGCCAGTGTGCATGCATTCCGCTTTATGTTTACATCTTGCTATATACAATTCTGGATGTCCCGGACAAGTCATGTTGCTATGTGTTTGAACTATTTCTTAATGACCGGGGCACGAACCTCGGCAGGTAATTGGGGATAGACGAAGAAGAGCTCTTGCCGTGTTTCCGAAGCCACGGCTGCATAATAGGGGACGATGCAGGGACAGGATGTACGGAGAGATATCAGACAGGAGGGTTAACAGCACAGACCTAACTCACTTGCGTGCGTCAACCAGGGATTCGGTTATCAAAAGAAAATGGATATGGAAAATAAGGAACCCCCAAAGTAAATCGATTACCACGGGTATTTACCTGTCTCACCCCCATGGAGGTGGGTTTCCCATCTTGGTATTGATGCCCGTTTTGTGGATGAGCTGTCCATTTGATGCAAGATGCGAAGAACTGTTATCAAGCCCAATGTCAAATTTTTACAACTTTCCCAAGAATCCGGAGCATGGCTAGCGAAGTCCATGTTGGGAATTTTGGGAAGAGTGTGCTTCTCTAGATCAAGCTCTCGATTCGGCATGCTTGTTTAACCATGGCACAATCTAGACTTCAAAAGGGGGTTCAAGCGACATTTCCAAGCTATCGCTAAGATACTACTATTCTCCAAGTGATCTTCTCTTTGACCTTTATCGTCTCGCTTTCGTCCTATCACCAAAGTACTTGGATCCTGAGCTAGCTAATTTAGAGACTCTGCTCCTTGACCGTCCTGTTTTTCTTGGTCCGATCAACGGGGCGAAACAAGAACAAAGATATTGAGCAGCAGACCAAGCCCAGCTACTTCAATCTCCGAGGTAGTCCACCCGAAAGTTAGCGCGGACGAGTTGAAAGCCGTGTGAAGCGATCTCCTGCCAAGACTGAAAAGCATGTGGTGAAGAGAGCCAAGCTTGACAAGGACCCCGGGGCATTTGAGTCGTTTAGGAAATACACAAGAACGACAACGGTTTCGAGGTCACGAACTAGAAAGATGATATAATAGTAGCAAGATGTTATGACTTCCATTAACACTGCGAAAAAACTCTGCATGGAGCAAACAGGCCAAGGACGAGACGGTTCAATGATCGCGGATCTCCAACTACACTGGGACTTAGCCCTCAATCTGCGGTTATTTCTGATTCTAGGCTCGAGTCTATAACGTCAACCAGCAAGCCCTAGCAAGTCCCATTCTCGTGATACAGGGATTTGATGGTACCAATACCACTCATCGTAGGACGATTCGCTGTCAACACATCGATTGAAAAGCTTCAGAAAAATCTTGAAGGTTCACAATTCGATCGTATGTCTTGGCATTTTCCTCTCGTTATGGCAAGTTGAACCATCCTCTGACATGCCGATGTAATCACGGCTTATTGATTTCTAGGAATGAGCATTATGGCCCATCTTGACTCACAACGTGTGTTCCTAACAAAGAGTTCTATCCAAACAGCACGCCCTCACCTTTCCCATCTTCCTTACAATTCGCATTACTCCGGTTCCTTCTTCGTCGATTCACCCACCACTTGTGGACCGGTTCCATTAGTAATCGTTTTCGCAAAAGAAAACATCTCGGACTCTCTTGATGGCTGACTATGACGGTTCGATGAAGACTCCAGCTCGACGCTGATACCAGAGGTCGGCATGACTTGCCGGGGCTCACTGTCAATTTCCATGGGGTAGTGCGGTAGAACTCGCCTGTGGATGCCAGCACTGTCCGCCAACCCCGTTGAGTGAGGGGTCTCGTGGGACTCCCTTTCTTCGTTATGATCGGATTCCCTGAGTTCGATCGACAAACTACCAGCGGGTGGACCGGTGATGGGGATGGGATGATCTTCCTCATCATACTCATTGCTGAGCGTTCTCAGCTCGCCCCTGAGCATGACGACCTCTTCCTCGGTGAGGGACTTCCACGCGCACCGGGCGTGTTTCTTGGTACAGCCCTGACATGCTGTGAGGTATTTATAACAGGTCAGCTTGAGGCGGCGACATCGATCGCACGGCGGATCTATCATGTCACCTCGAGCCAGCCGTTCGACCTTAGTGATAACCAGAAATCGATTGTCCTCTTTGGCATCTCGTCCTGGCAAACTGGTTCTTGCTGGATCAGATGGCCGGCTCCTTTTTTGCTGGGGCGCCGAATGATGTGTCATAGAATCCCTTGGCGTCGAGGATGCTGTGATTTGGGGTAACTCTGGCGTGCTTGGAACAGGCCCGGCAGATGGGATTCCATCTTGTGGTGTTAAGTCTGCGTGTGCCTGTGTTTGTGCCTGTATTTCAGATTGTGATGGTGGCTTGGAATTGAAACGCTGAAGGAGGTCGACGTGTAAGTCATGATTGCGCTGAGATGGAACGACACGATTGCTATTATTGCTGGAATTGGTGTTGTTGGTATTGTTGGTGTTGTTGTTACTATTATTGTTGTTGTTGTTGTTGTTGTTGTTGTTGTTGTTGTTGTTGTTATGGCTGCGGTTCACGGCCTGGAAGCTTGTGCCTGGGTTCATCTGCACGACCCTCCGGCTGCTACGAGACTCGATGCCCATTCTCCGCCCACTCAAGTGATAGTTGAGCTGACGTGCTTTCCGAGCCACCTCGTCCGCCTTCTTAATGACCACCTGCAGATGCTGCTCGAGGATTTCAATGGTTGCTAGCTCGGCCTTCTCATCATCTTCGACAGGATTCAGCGAAGCCAATACGAAATTGTCCAAACCACCCGACATGATCAAACGCCAGTCATCCTCAATGATGTCCACCTGGACGTTCTTCAGCTGGAACCGACATCTCTTCTCGCCTTCTGGCGACAAGCCAAGCGTGAACTGACCCGGGTTGGACCTGGAGAACTCGATAATGTCAAACCAAGTGACTGCGTTGACTGTAAATGAGTTTTGCGGGGGATTTGTAGTGATGGGTCCATCAAAGAAGCCATCCAGTCCTTTCAAGAGTCGCGGCCCTGTCAACTTGACACCCATATTTGCCGCAAGACTCTCTTGTCGAGTCAAGACACCTGCGAAGATAGGTTAGCTGGCGGAAAGTTTGGAAAGGGGCCAATGAGTTGTTACCGTCATATTCGTTAATGAGAGCCAAGGCATCGGAGAATGTTTCTCCATCACCTTGGATGAGTTTGAGTTGAGAGCTGTTGCTCCTGCTCATGTAGTTGATGGTGGCATTTCCTAGATAAAAACATGACATAATTAGTTCTAGGTCGAGTCAGGCTTGTGACGGATCATGATGTTGAACTGAAATATCTTTCTAGAAGCGTCCAGCATCGTGGTCTAGTTCTTCTTTTTTCCATTAAAAACAACAACAACAAAATAGAACGTCATGGTTGAAGATTCTGATGGCGAGTCTACGAACAAGCACATCAAGACAGCAGGCGTATGCATGACACAGAACTCACCTGATTGAGGCGGTGGGGGCTGAGGGATGCGGTCGGGATGGTTACTTGGGCCGGCGCCGTCATTGTCGATTCTCTTCCGCTTCTCAGCATGCGACATCTTGGACATGCATCAAATGTCTCGGCCACAAACAGACTTTTGCGGTGACGACTGCCGCTTTGTGAGGCTGTCTTCCAGTTCACACGTCTCACGCTCACTATAAGAGACGGGCCTTCTTGTATATCGGCGATACTCTCCCAAGACTTGTCCGTACACGTGTTTTTGGTGATATTTAGGAACGGATGGGCAATCTTGATCGCGCGGCTCTCGAGATTGATCAACCCGGCGGTGTAAAGTCGACGTGACTATTGGATATAATTTAGTGGTGTCGCGGACGCGGAAACAGTACAGCCGGACCCGCACCGTACGCACGGAAGGGAATCCCTGATGAACACGTCCGCCTCGGGATCCGCGCTTAGGTGTGGTGAGGCAGATATCAGGGCCAATTTTCCGAGGAAAAGAGGAGACACCAGCACACAAAATTGTGCCGGGGAATAGACAGGAGTAAGGACACGAATTCCCAGTATTGAAAAAAAAAATATATGGAGAATGTCACCCGTGATGTAAACACGGACGAGGACGCGGCGGAGGAA
>JAOYMO020427541.1:0-23189 GCA_025802455.2 Iodosphaeria phyllophila | reverse complement strand
ATCGAGGGGGAAGGGGAGGGGGAAGGGGAAGGGGAAGGGGAGAGGGTGGGAGTGAGGCGTGAGATTTGGGCAGGTGTAAAGGTGTTGTTGCGTGGTTTCTCCTTCATTTTTCTCACGATGGGGAGGTCTAGAGCCCGGCCCCGTGTGATGAGTGGAGAGGTATCTTTGTCCTTTTTCCTAGCGAGAGCTGCTTGGTTGTGCTCCAGGAGCCCAGCCAGCTATATTCACCCGGCCAACGAAGGAAGTATTTCGCCTGGTTGACTCTCTAAATCTTCATACTGTCGTAGACCTGTACCGATGTCTCACCCAATAGATAGATGACAAATCTGATCCAGGTCGGCGGTAGTTCCTCCTGGTCATCGAAACATAGTACCGCAATTCTTCGAAGCTTCCTGCTTCGATAGGAGACCCACTCCGTACCCATCATCCTCTTAAAAGATCCTCCTGCTTCAGGATTGGTGTCAAGTTACGGAGCGAGAATTCTGGCCAGTCTTCGTTGCCGATTATCTTAACGAATTTCAAGCGAGATAACGAGATTTTACTACCAGGTACATTTCCCTCTCGATCCGAACCCACCATATCAACACATCAATTAGCCCCCCCCCAGCCTCAGTTCCCACATTCGCGTGTGCGCTCTGGGTCATGAGATCTGAGATACGTATCTATACTGTGGCATCATAGAGCAGAGTGGAGAAGTGTCTATACCCCCTTTCCTTCCTTCACTCCCCTTCTTTCACAACCCCCTCCTCTCTGTTCGGTCTCATTATCCTCATACCACCCCCCTCCTTCGATACCCCTCCTCCTCAGCCGCCCCGCTTTGTTACAAATAGTGCAAACGCAACCGCCAACGCCGAAGCTCGTTTCTTGCCTTGCCTTGCCTTGCCTTTCCTTTCCTTTCCATACCATAGCCATGTCCTTTCCGTTATCAATTCATACCTGACCGTAGCGCCATCGAATGATAAAGGGAAAAAAAAGAAGATACACCAGTCCTCCGTTTTCTTCCATGCCGAAACCCCGCGCCTGGAAATGCCGAGCTTGTCTGTGAAGCAGCTCTCTGAAGTGAGACGCAAACGAGAAAAGAAAAGAAAATTAGACCGGGGTATTGCAGAAAACATAACGGAGGACCAATCTCCCACCCCTTTCCCTTTCATCCTCCACCGCTATCCTCACTTACTCCGCTCCCACCAGCTCCACAACCTTCCCCGTCACGGCACCTGGGTACCCCCGCCCCAACATCTCCCTCACCACCCCCCTTGCCTTCTCCTTCATCGCCACCGCCAAGTACGCTCTCGTCATAGCCTCGTAAGTGCTAGGCTCTCTCTTCTCCCTTCTGACGCCCTGATACACGCGTTCTGCCTTCGCGATATCTTTCTCAGCCGCCCAGCCGCGGATCAGAGTGTTGGCAATATACGGGGTCATCTCGACGCGCCGTCTACGCATGTCGAGCAAAACGGGCTCGGAATCCACGACGCGGTGGTGCGCCACCATGACCTCCAGGAGGGCCTGGTACAGGGCCGGACAAGGCTGGACAGTGCGGTCCGCGAGCACGGTATCGAAGATCCGGCGCGCGGCGGGCAAGTCGTGCAGAGCGCATCCCTTAGCGCTGATGAGCGCGGCGTAGTGCACAGCTTCGGGGGCGCCGCCTTGCCTGCGAATCTCATCCAGTACGTTCTCGGCGGCGGCGATATCGACGGGTTCCAGGGTCGCGTGAGCCTCGATGAGCAGCTTGTACGTGTGCGCGGTGGGCTGGATACCACGCTGGCACATGCGGGCGTAGAACTTGAGGAATGTCTCCTTGTCGTGCTTATTGCTGAGGAAGAACTGCATGACGGAGTTGTAGGGAGCAGGCCGCGGGCGGTAGTTCGGCATGGACTCCATCTCCGCGAAGTACTCCAGTGCGAGTCTGTCGTTGGACACGCGGACGAGGGCGTTGATAACCGTGCCGTACGTCACGCTGGTCGCTTTGATACCCATATTGCGCATCTCGCCAAAGTAGAAGAGGCAGTCGTCGACGCGGCGGGCGCGGCCGAGCTTGCCGATGACGGCGTTGTAGAGGAAGCTCGACGGGGCGACGCCTTCGGATTTGGCACGGTGGAAGATGTTTACGGCTTCAGTAGCTTCGTCAAAGGTCTTGTGGGACGACTCCTTGGGCGTGGTGATGTACAGACCATAAGTATTAGCTGAAGGCGCAGCACCCATATTCAGGAGCTCCTGGTGATGCATCTCGGCAGCCTGGCGGTCGCCAAGGTTCAGACAAGCAGCGACCATGGCGTCGAGGATGGAGGACCAGCCGTAGCGGACGGCGGCATATTGGGTGAGCAGGGGCACGTCAGTGCGAGCCATGACGAGGATTTCACGGCACTTGTCCAGGTTTCTTTCGCGAGCGGCGATGGCCGAGATCAGCTTGGCGTAGGTGATATACCTCGGATGACGACCAGATTGACGCATGTCGTAGAGGCGATTCATGATGCCGCTGATTCCGGGTCCTCTCCGGTTATGCGCTCCCTCGAGCTCGTTAGAGATGATGGACGAGCCTCGGTAATCGATGTTGTGGGCATGGGGATCGTAGTGGCTGTCCTCGAAGCTCAACGCCGAGGTAGGTGTGAGCATAGGCGTAGGGGGGTAGTTCGCGGAAGCCGCAAAGGTCGGCTGTTGAGGCGCGAATCCGACTCGCGGGGCCGGCACCGGCTCCAGGCGAGGATCGGTAATGCCACGTGAGGCCATGTATTCGGATATGACCCCGACAGCCTCTTCCAGTTGGTCAGCCACCTCAGCTCCCTGAATATGCTGATCGCGGCTACGGTTCGCCTCCGCGGTGGCCCGGATGCGCTGAAACGTGGTCTCGGACTCAACCAAGCCCTGCATGACCTGGCCCGATGCCATCATACCCAATGCGTACATGATGGTGGGCTCGATCATGGCCGCCAGGGCTTCCGTCTCGAGTTGGAACAGGTGCTGCCAGTAGTGCGTCGCAGCCCCCATGTCGTGAGTGCGCACACAGAGAGCCATCAGGGTCATTGCCGCCGGAACGATACCGCCAGAATTGGGGGAGATCTGGGCAAAGGCCGCCGTGGCCGTTTGCTTGTCGCCTGCGTCAGCTGCTGCGATAGCTAGTGCAGCCATAGTCTGGCTATGTCCAACCTCCTGAGCCCACCGCATCGCCTGCTCGTACAATCCTCGGTCGGTTAAGCCTTTCACGAAGCCCATGCGGATAATATCGTCCTTGAGCTTAGCAACTCGTCCATCGTTGGTCTCGGCGTTGGTCTCGGCGTTGGTTGCAATGATGCGCTTGTAGAAACGCATAGCTCCTGGCATGCGGTCGCACACGATATACGCGTAGGCGACGGCAGCATAGACTTCCGAGTCCAAGCGATCGATCAACGTGTACTTGCCGCTGTCATGGGCAACAGCCAGATCTCTGTATTCATCGTAACACCCGACCACTTTGGCGATATTGCCATTCTCCGCATACGCTTTGATCATGGGAGGGAATGTAGCGGCCAAGGGGGTAACGCCGTTGTTTTCCATGTGCTCGAAAACACGCAACATATCCTCCGCGTGGCCCGCTGCCGCGCATGCTTTGATGAGCTGGTGGTAAGTCTGGGGCGGGTAGTTGGCCTTGCGGTACTCCACCGATGCGTCGAACAGACGAAGTGCATGGTCGAGTCTGTCGTCCTCCGCCAGCATGGCATATTCCAATTCACTGGAAGAGAAGATGAACTTGCCTTTCCCGTGCACGCCCCCGAACCGCGCACACCGGTCATCTAGGGCCTTCTTGAGTTTCCCCACCTCAAGCGATCGCGAAGCCAAAACGCCCACGAGGATGTTGTATGTTTCACTGTCCGGTAAAACACCACGTCGCATCATGTCGGCATAAATATCCAGGGCTTTAGTTACGACCTGGCTTCCGTCTCTAGAGATAGAGGCAGCAGCTGTTAGAAGCGCGTTGTAAGCCGTAGCTGTAGGCTTGATCTCGGCGACCAACATGGCTTCGAACACGGCCAGTATCTCAGCATAGCGTTTATCTAGCGAGAGTTTGGTCAAGTGATCTGCGTAGCTCCTGGATTGGGCGTCTATGACGGGTGATGTCGGAATGCTCCTCGATGCGCTGAATCCTGTTGTGGGGGTGACAACAGCCGAGTTGATCGCGTTGACAGCAGGAGTAACAGGCCGAGAGGGGGAGCTCTTGTTGACCAAAGGTCCAGATGCACTCCCCACATCCAGCCCGTCCACGCGATCGTCGACCACATGTTCGTCGAGGGCATCCTTGAGTTTCCTCACCTCAAGCTCCTGCTCGAGCGCCGCGTCGATCTGAGCCAGGCCGATCTCACTCTCGCTCGCCAACGCCAAATCGGGGCTCTCCTCCTGCTGTACATCTGCCAGCACATATTCACCCACTATTTCCTCTCCCGCCACAGCCTGGCTATCCACCGGAGCATCTTCAAATATGGACGCTACTTCTGGTTTCCACTCGATGGGCTTCGGAAACTGAAACTGCGTCCACTCCTTCTCCTTCTCCCTCGCTACCGCCTCCTTGTCCTCTGCCTCCACATCCCCATCCTCGTTCTCACTCCTCTCGAGCTGCCTCTTCTGCAATGCCTCAAAATAGGCATCGAGGCTTCCATTCCCGCTCCCGGCGCCTCCACTCCCCTTCTCGCGGCGATACTCATGAAGGGCGGTCGACGACGAAGTCGGCTGGAAGGCCGTTTGCAGCTGGAGCGAGGATAGGGTAGTTCCAACGCGCTGGTTGTGGCGGCGCGCGAAGGAGGACCGCCGGTGGGTGTTTAGGCCGACATGGGGGTGGGTAGCGGCGACGACGGATTGCGCATAGCCGTGGGTGACGGTCTTGGATAATCCTTGGCGGATGAAGTTCTGATAGACGGAGCCGATGGCCGGCATTTAGATGACACCAGGAGGGGAGGGGGACTAAGGAAGGCAGTGAGCTAATGAGACATTGCGTTGATAACAGTGTTTGGGCCACGCTATTAATTTTTGACTTTTTTGTTTGATTGAATCGTTGTCGCCGTCGCAAAACGGAAGCAATGACAATCCTGTGAGAAAGGGGATGAACCATATCACGACACATCATCGCGACATCCTACCATCACCACCAAAACTCCCGCCCACAATCACAAGACTTACATAGAGAAATGGCAAAACTGGACGATGCAGGTTCATTTGATAGCCTTCTCAGCCACCAAACAAACGCGCAATATCAGGGTCTGTTGGAAAAAATTGTATCGTCATATGCAAACCAAACCTGCCACCAGAGTCTTGAAGGATCGCAGGAAAAATTCGTACATGTGTGTGATAGAAGGGAAGGCAATGTCCAGGCGCATTGGATAATCCCCAAAAAAAATAATCAATATCAGATATCGAGTGGCCAATGGGAATGTGCCAGGAGTGACAAATCCAAGGCCCCCCAGCCTCGGACTTAAGCGTTCCGAGCCATTTTCGTGGGCCTGGCTCATCTCAATCTCCATCTCACTCTCAATCCCTCCCCCACAACCAGCCAAGTCGGTCCCCGGATCTTGGGGCTGGAAAATCTTTGCGCGCCCGTCATGGCATCCCTGTGCGATGAGGCGGACTGTGCACTAGGTTGGGTCGGGTGGTTACGGAAGGCGGAGATTTCTGCTTTTTACTTTGGGGGGTTCTTGAGTGTCGCAAGTGTGATGTTACCTGCACATCCTCGGTTTTTTCCGTGATCATGCACGTGAAGAGGGAATTACTTGGCTTTCGCTTGCTTTGCACATGCGTTTCCAGACTGTTCATAATCATCACAAGCGCGAAAAATTGACACTTGAATATTTGTCACGTTCTTCAGTGTTCTTCACCTTCCTAGTCCAGAAGGAAGCAAGCTGCCACAATCCTGAACTGCCGGGATGCGCAACGGGCACCGCACATTGCATCCCATGTACACAATAATGATATCTTTCCGCCTGTGCTGTACACAGTAGTACATTGTCAAAAGGCCAGCTGTGCAGCACAGTAATCCCCTGGACCGTGTAAAGTGGTCGCCCGGGGTGGCATGGGCCAGCTACCATGAGAGTGCCCGAGTAGTGGTACTGTACCGACGTTACAGCAAGTACGGTCTCAGTATCTTTGCTCAACTCGGCCATTTTCAACCGCTTTTTTGCTTTGCACATGAATAACTTGCATCGCAGGACAATAATTGAAATTCAGCTTGAATATTGTTGTGAGTATCTCTCTTGTCACTTGATGCATCTAATTTTTATTAGGAAGAGCTGTGTTTCCATGGAGGAGTTCCAGATTCCCCAAGGGATTTGGTCCACCTGGATTGTCACATCCAGTTCATCTCTTTGGGCATTCTAACACACTTTCGCCCCTTCTGTTAACTTCGCACTTGGATAACTTGCAGTTCTTGACGAAATCTAAAGATATAATTGCATGAGATTGTAATTATCTCTATAGACTATCGATGCATTCAAATTTTGTTCATAAATTCTGTCTTTAAGCAAGATGGCCCCTGTATTGCCGGAATTTCTGTACAAGTCAACAGGCCTGCATGTAGCGAACTCGCCACCCCGATGGTCCGAACCAATGTCAATTGGAGAAAATCTGGGGCGGACCCCGGGCGACCACTTTACACGGCCAAGGGAATGAAGGTTGACGTGCAGTCAAGCAGGCAGTGATAACTCGCAAGTCTGGAAAGGGCGGTGTTCGGACTGTTGCACTGTGTCATGTGGAGATCGCGACCTTCCATGACATCTTCCACTTTGCATTGCCATTGTCTTGGACACACTGCAAGGTTTGGAGGCTTTCCCGATTGCGCAGCGCCGAGGCACGGCGTGGACAAAGTGGGGGGGGGCCAAGAGCAGCAGATAGAAATGTTCCAAGATCCCGACTCCGAGAGCTCCACCTTTCCCCGAACCTGCCGGGCTTTGGGGGTGGCTAATCCCCGAACTCATCCCCGACCGTCCGAGCTACACACTGGTCCAGCCAACCATAGAAACTTCGGGGTGAGCAGTTGCTCCGTCCATCTCCAGGCGAGAACACCTGGAAACTCCCGAAAGTCCCGTTTGCGTGGTTCGTGAGGCAGATGGATCTTTCAAGTTTCCTGTCACAAAGCTGTCACACAGAGCACAAGACCACAGATGCAAATGATTCAGGGTCGGATGTGATACCACGCATTCGGAATCATCCCGGGCGCGCGGACTATGTCATTTCTTGCATTGATGACGATGAGACTTGGTTGCTAGTCAAGAGCCTCCAGTAGCGTCTCGCGGACCAAGCTAGTTGGGCTATTCATGGGTTTTAACATGCGGATCCGTCTTTTATCATCGTACAACAGTACTGTGTAAATAGTGCAATTCCGTTCACTTCATTGTCTGTAGAGGTAGCAGCTCTCATATTTACTCGAATTCCTCTCCCGATCTTCATTAAAAGCCACTCTCAGTGTGTCCCTCCTGCTAATACATGCTCTATTAAACCCCCGCAAATGTTATTGAATCCTTACAGCCTCCCTGCCTCCCCGGCATCCCCAGGACAAAATGATCGGGAAACGCTAACCCCACGCCACATCAATTTGCTGGTTCATTTGTCCCGGTTATTTTGTCTTGGGGTGCACGGCCGCCAGGAGAAGATGAGAGCGAATAAAAAACATCCCCCACGCTCCGTGTCCTTGCCCTATCCTGAAAATTGTGGGGATATACCAACTGCTGGCTGCGTTTGCAGAACGGCTTGGTGTTTTGGGGGGACTGTGACCCGTTGTGAGCACGCCCTTAAGGGCTCCACTACATCAAAGGGTGGATCAAGTGTTTGGAAGATGTTAGGTGGTGCACTCCAACTGTTAAGGGTAATACAATATCGATGGTGCTTGTAGACGGGGTGCACTCTATGACGGAAAACAATAGTGAGCTTTCAAGGCGGGAAACCCTCAAGATGATTGTGTTTGTGAACAGAGGATACCATCTCCTGCAGCATTAAAACCTAAAGCGTAGACATTAGAAGGCTGTCATAGATATACTTTACTAGTCCCGCATAGTATATTCAGCTAGGGATACCCACTTAAGAAGTTGATTGACGTACAGAGACTACACGTTTCTTCATCACGGTTCAATTACATAGAGATAGCAAGCACAAGCTATCCCCCCTATTCTGTGACGCAGCTTCAAGCTAACTAACTTTCAAGCAAGGCCCCTGATACTCTGCTGTGTATTATTGTCATCACTTAATAGACATCTACATACTCCACAAAGCTCTCCGTTGCTCATCAAGCCTCCAGATTATTGAAATTATTTGCACTCCATCCTTTTTGCCCTCTTCCCATGGTTGGAGCAGACTGCGGATTCTCCCCCATTGCCAAGCCTCCGCGAACGCAAAGGTCCCTCAAGGTCGCGCGTCCGTAGTTGTTCACCTTTGTCTTCAATACTTCATGATAGCCAATAATTTTGGTCTCAGAACAGTTTTAGTGTTAAAGTTTTGCACATTTGATTGAATACTGTATGTTCTGCTCCGTAAATGGTGTTGAAGGTCGCTTGGTGATATGCTACGGCGATTGGAACTCACTCACGAAGGATCTGGGTAACCTTAGAATCTAGGGTTCTGCTAAAACTTTCCCGCCTGCTCTCGTTGTTCGAGGCTAGTTAGTAACGGCTAAACGACCACTAGAGTGCCGCCAGTCCACCGGTAGTGATACTTGCACCAAGATATAAACGGGAGCCGGGTGTCAATCTTTACGTGATATGTCGCATTATCGTGTATCGTATTCGACTCATGGACAAGTTGGGGCTAAGAATGTGCTGCGAGTTTAGCGATGCGTGCCCCGCCTTAGATAGCTAGCCTAACTAGCTCACTGGTATCACAGCTCTTCCCTTCCAACATCACCACTATCATGGTTCATGATCTTCGCTTTTGCGGTCACCCAGATGCCGTCTTCTCCTCCTTGTGTGCCGTCCCATGGATCAAGAGGTCTTTTTCTGTCTGCAGGTTACACGTACCTGGTATTCCGCATCCAGAACTATAAATATTGGCTTTATGGGGCTGCAAGCGATTTCGGAGTTTGCCAGGCCCAGACTGTGGTGGTAACGTATATCCCTAACATGAAAAACCCATCTCCCGGGCCACTATCCCTAATAAGTAACGCCTACGGGTGTTGCAATTGCCTGGCCCGGGACGCTACTCCGGTGGCCCGCAAGGGTGGGTAACCCGGGAGACGGGCTTATACGTTAATCATAACACCAAGGGTGGAAATCTGAAAAGTGTGGAAAATGATGCAAATTCTCGATCTAACGGGATGCCCGGCAGAGCATGGTTGAATGAACGACCGACTAGACCCGTCGCGTGGTCTTCGTTATCGTCATCATCTAGTCACTAGTTGAAGGCTACAAAACCATATGTAATCATGATTGTCAGGTTAGATTACCGTTAGCAAGATGAGGTGGTCAGCATGTACACAGGTCACCTGGAGACTTTCCTTTATAGGGCGCACTCTAGCATTGTCTATGAGGATTTTGGAGGACCTCCATTGATAGTCTAGCGTACGAAATAGGTCGAACCACCAATTTCGGTCCGTAACTTCGAATGTATCCGTATCATGTGCATTTTGGGCTGTTCGCAGACATCGCACCGATTCCAGGCCAAATTCCAAACGATTACCCTATCAACACTAGCGAGACGTCTTCAATCGCAACGCCACTATCGATCATGGGCACCAAGCAAAGCATTATACGTGGCATCCACAAGCGACGCGAGAGATTAGCTAGAGCTTTTGTGGATACTGAGCACTCAGGAACGACCCTAGAAGATTACCCTACCAGCAATAGCGAAACCTCTTCAATCCCAACGCTATCATCAATCACGGACACTAGTCAAAGCAGCTCGAACGGCATTCACCAGCGACGTGAGACAGGACTGGAGCCTAGAGCAGAGTCCGAAGCAGAGCCCAAAAGCTGCGATCTTCACCAACTATTCCCATGGGCCCCACCCTCGTACGTCTCTCTCGGCATCGAGGAACGGGATGAGAGCAGGGAGTTATGAATAAGGGATCCCCTGGTTGTAGCCGCGCAGCATAATGAGAGGAGCGTATTCCACCAGTTGCCGGACTCGGTCCTCTGTCTAACTTCCCATTTCCTCAACGATACAGGCGTGGAGTGCCTCCGCCGCGTCTCGCAGAAGTTTCCTCCGCTTTTGGCTGAGACGCCGCGCTTCGTCGCGGCCTCGCGCACTTACAAGCATCCAGACTCTGTGGGCCCTCGCGGACCACTTCCTTGGCCCCGGTTATAGACGACCCGGGTCGGCACGGTCGGGGGTAACCACCTGTTGCGCCTCCTAGACAGAGACAGTTACTGTGATGGATGCCTCCGAGCTAGGGAGGCTTCGGACTTCTTAGAGAAAATAAGCAGGTTGCGGAGGTACTATAAGTGCTCTGCGTGCAACGTCAACCATCCAGCTTGCCTGTTTTCGTGGGAACAGCGTCAGATGCGGTCTGGCAGGCTGTGTATCGGTTGGGGGGGCTTCGTCCGTCTGTGTGCCCATGATGCGGGCATCGTATGTTGGCCGGACGTCTTAGAGCTCCGTCAAGAATTTATTGCCGAGCGGCCGTCCGCTCCAAATCCGGAACGGTTCATAAAAATATTCAAGCAAGGGATGCAAGGACCCCAGTCATCGTACGGTGTGTGGGAAGCTAGACCGCGAGAAGCTATTGGAATCTGCACACCACGATGGCGATGCAGCAATTGTCCGTGCGCTACACTCTAATACCTTCCCCAGGCTGAACGTCTTCAGACATCCTTATGAGGGCTATAAAGACGTCTTGGTAAACTGGTACCCACACATTCCTCTCGGTCGATTCGGAGAATGGCCGCCGAAAGCAAGTGCCCTGCGTCACAGACTCTCTGAGCTTCACGAGAATGCTGGGCGCTACGTGACCCGAACGACGCATTCGCATACTGGACAAGGAGAACCAGAACGACTCCCTGAGTTGCGATGCTTTGATCCCAACGATTGTGATTGTGTCTATTTTGAAGGCTCAGAGGACTTTCAGTGGCGTCCTTACGTACCAGAACAGCAGGTCAGAGAATTTGTATGTTCCAAATGCTACCTCGATCCTACGATACGGCTCCTCCCTTTCCCTCAACGCCGACGCCGTGGCAAATATGTCCTTGCCTCTTCTTCTATCAGGGACCCCAGGGCGATACCGTTTAAACCCAGAAAGTCAGGCTCAGATGCACCGAGATCTGATCCAGGTCATAAATATCATCGAGCTAGACTTTTGGGACTTGGGAAGGAGATTTTCTCCGATATCGCTGCGCATTTATGTCACAGCGAGAGTCCCTGCTTGGAAATTTGTTATTCACTACGGTTGGTAACAGATCTAGGAGCACTGATGGGGAGAGTTCCTAAGTCCTGGTATCAACTTCTAGACCTAGACTCTTACGGTATTCGTGATGACGAGGAGGGATATAACATATACTGGTGTCGGGAGCCCAAGTGCTGCAATTATTATCGAGTTTCTACGGGGCTAGGCTTGGATAGGCTTCTGAAAGGCTATGGGCACTTATCTTTGGGTGAGCATCTGGAAGTCCTTAAGTATTGCCGGAGGTAGTGTGTTTATCAAGATTGTTCAGCAAACGCACATTACACCGATTATTCCTTCTAGCTTTTCAGGTGCCCTAGCCTGAGAAGGCTAGTACTTATCATCACGATGCCAATCGAGTTGGTATGTTGCGAGTGTTATGACGAAAAGCGTTTTGAAAAGCACCACGAAAATATTTCTGACCACACGCTCTGGCTGCTTGGCGACCAACACGGGTGGCTCGTGAAGTGAATTCTCTCAATTAGGTACAAATGCTACTCAGACGGTAAAACGGGCTACCATGAACGTTCCAAAAGGACGAATCAGGATTAATCGATAAACCGTATAGTTATAAAGCTACCTAATACCCGTATAGTGAATCACGGCACTTCTCCCATCCAGCATCCTCTTCTTTCTGTCTCTCCTCGATTTCCTGGCTTATCCTCCGATCCTGCTCTTCTCTTTTTTCTCTCTCCGCTTCCCTTCTTTCCCTTTCAATTTCCTTTTTCTCCCTCTCCCCCTCTCTCTTCTCTTCGATTCCCTGTCTCATCCTCCGGTCCTTCTCTTCTCTCTCTTCTCTCTCCGCTTTCCTTCTCTCCCTCTCTACCTCTCTCTTCTCCCTTGCGAGTTCTCTTTTTTCTCTTTCCGCCTCGATCTCATTCCTCTACCTTTTCTCCTTTTCCTCTTTCTCTCTCTGCTAGCGGCGATTCCACGCCCCCAAGAAGACCGCCGCAACCAAGGTAAAGACCGAACCTACGATCTACCCACCCGCCGTCATTTCCCAGGGCTCTGAAGACGGAGCCACCAGTCTCCTCATTGTCCCGTCGATCTTCTCGCAGCACTGGAGAATGGCGGTGACTAGGTCCGTCGTTACAGTAACGGTTTGTGTGATAGTCTCCGTGATAGTGTAGAGTATGTGAGATGCAGTTGTCCTGGAAGCCGGCGATGCGCCACTCGCGAACGACGCCATCATCGATGTCGTCGTTGTCGTCGTTCTTATTTTTTTTGTTATTGCTGTTTTTGTTGTTGTCGCTGCTACTGCTGTAATTGAGGTCAGTGGGCATCCTTAGTACGCGCGCGAAGAAGAAGAAAAGGAGAGATAGGTCAAAATTCAAGCCTGCTGCAACTATCCTACGAATTGCTCCTAGGCCAAGCCCCGCTCTCGAGATCTCCTTCCATCTCTAAAAAGCGTGTATTACTAGCATTGAATAATCAATTACGTAGCCACTGTGCCCAGCTCGAACTTTCTTCCAGTGGAAATACAAGGCAAAAACTATGTTGAACCAGGAACTCAATCAGCGGCTCCAAGTCTGCATTGCTCCTGCCACGTATAATTCCTGTCCTAACCTCAGTGCGCATGTTCAGTTCCGGCCTGAAGCTTAATTTCCATCGATTCCTTGAACTTCTAGGAACTTCGCCCTCCAAATCAGCATTGTTCCTGCCATACGTGATTCTGGTCCCAGATACACGTCTGAACGAGTCCAAATGCTCGAACCGGGTGCTTGCACTCTTTTTCGAATTCCAGAACCTCTGAGAACTTCACACTCTAACTGACCTACGATCATTTCACCAACATAACTGGTTGCATTTTTACACCCAAAATTTCTCTGTAGCTGCCATCATGCCAGCCCCTCGGCTATTGTTTTTTCTCATGGGATCGCCGCATCTACATGAATGCCAAGTTTCTCTCGAGTTTGGCCGATGGTCAGGACTTCCTCGTGGAGCTCCTCTGGCTTCTTCTAGTTGATTCCGACGATCTGTTGACCTCAAAAATGCTCTCACTTTCATCATGAAGCTCCCCTCAACTTTTCCCCCGTGAGATTTCAATACTTATACGGACACCTAGTACTACTACCTCTGGTTTGGCCGCTACTTGACCGTCTGTTGGAGAGTTCCCCCTAGCTCCACTTGTCCTCTGGTCACTGAGTTCAAAAGCCCAACGTTGTGGCGTTTAGACACTGCTAACATCCACACGCATTGGTTAACGTATGGGGAATTCTCTGGCAGCAACGCGGCGGGCGGAGGACGTTTATTCCAATGTATTGCCATGGGGTATCGAGGCCTCTTTTTGGAGCTACCGGTACTCTAAGTCGCCCGAGTCATGGTTCAGCTCCAGCTCCGTCCCAGCTCAGTTACAGACGACGCTCGTGGACTACGACTTACATGATCATGGACAGTCGCCGGCCTTAAATAATTGCTGTTCCTCGTGATTGCTACCAAATTCTGCTTTTGTGGCAGGCTACAGAATTCTAGACATTCTTGCTCTATTCTCACGTAGCAATACAAAGGTCATGGGATTGGATGTGAAGGGTATGTTGCTATCCTTTCTAATTGACGTCTTGCAGACAATATAATCCCTCTAAATGTTCTTGAGAATTAGCTAACATCTAAGCTTGCACAGAGCATAAAACACCGGTACCTGGCTTTGGTCTTTGGCGTTGTTGGTCGACAGCATAGTCAGCAAGGGAGTGATGATCGGTACTGTGTCACAGCGGAAAACTCAGGGTACATTTAGAAGCATCTGCTCATAGACAGGCGAGCTTGCCATTTTTACCGGCTGTTGGGTAGGCCTGTTACATTCCTTAGTCGGTACTTAGTCGGCGATGATACGCGGTTCGGGGTCTCGTACCGCAAAAGTCTACGATACCGCTACTGCTGGCGTCGTTGTTGGTAAGCTGCTCTTCCCTTTTTTTTCAGTGGGTGTCCGCAGCACGCGTGCATTGCTTTAACGCAACATCATTGACTTTTTTCGTGTTCTTTTCGGTCAATCTTCTTAATCTTCTTTCCAATCTCCTTCTACTTCTTTTCAGCCGAGGTTTTAAATTTATACGTCTTTCTGCCTCGTCTATGCCGCTGCCAAAGATCTTCCTATTCGAGCTCTCTCTATCTCTATCTCTCGGATCCGTGTCTTTTTGAGAAGTCAGACGCATCGTCAAATATTTTGCAAAAGCCAATGTAGAGATTCAACCCCTCTCCCCCCCCCCCCCCCAAAAAAAAAATCAATAATGCAATCTCAAGAACAACGCCTCAACTGTCAGAAACGTCTAAACCAACCTACCCGATGACATCAACGACTCCGTATTAACAGCGTCGCGGAATCTGTTGACTGGATTTGAGCCGCCACTTGAAGGAAGACGGTGGATGAGCTCATGAATTCTCATTCCGCACGCTGGTGTGACAATACTGGTATGGCATTGACCCGGCTGCCAACGAGCTGCGAGCGGATCTAGGCCATCCTACCATTGTCATACAGCCCGATTCACGGTAAATGATCTTATTCTCATTGAACACGATATTCGAAGAACCAGAAATTCTAAGCCCCTGAGGGGGGCAATAGTGGATTCGTCGGCTGCCCTCTTGCCTCGATTCGGAGCTAAACACGAATTCCTGGATTGTCTGTTGGGTGCCATCTCTGCTACCAGCAATGCTTATAACTTTACGTGCGAGGGCCGTTGGGGTAAGGATTGTCTGCTGGTCTGCTGATTGAAACTCGTCTCAGCGGGTTCATATGGCTCAAGCTGTCAAACATGAAGGTGCCGTGTCTTAAGATTCTCGCCATGTTCCATCACTTAAGCAGCTGCCTGACGAGGCCCGTCGGACACATCAAGGCCTTCAGGTCAATGTTTGGATCTTACTACTAAAAAAGACATCGTCACATCCGCGTTAGGGCTGAGGCTGATAAAGGCCGGTTTTAACAACGCATCGATGTGGTTTCTATTAGTCTGATCAAACAAGACTTCGACCAGCCCGAAACTCATTTTACTGGAACTGTGATTAATGGTTTGTTTTCAACGAACAACTACCATACCCCCTCTATGCTCTGCAATATCAGGATTAATTTTACATATCACGATAATATTATGCTCCCCTCAAACACTCCTCTTCAGCAGCGGCTTTACGATACACAAATATGCGAACACTAGAGGTGCGACGGTGCGAGCTCGATTTTTCCGCACTTGTCAGCTTTTTCTTTCTCGATTCCTGGACAGGATGGCCGACTATGGAACTCGCACACGTCCCGCCTAGATAACCGATTTATTCTGATGTTGAGACCAGGATATTAATCAGTTCAGGATGTTGTCGGGATCGGAGTTTTAGCACACATTATTTAGGCTTTTTGCGACACGTGTGGCTCATAAGATTATTAGACCAGGTTTGGGCTTGTGTGTGCTTGTTCGTGTTAGTCATCTTGGGACTTGCACACTCCTAGCCAGAACGATGAAGGAGAAGATGGGCACCTTTAAAAGATTTAGTACGACGATTGGGTTGAGACCCACGTTGGAGGGTTATCCGGCCTTGTTTTTACGCGGCGGGAGGAGGGGCGGGCCGTGGTAGACAACATAGGTGGGTGCGTGAACCGAAGAGCAGTCGCACCGTATGCTTGGGCGAAATGCATCCAGACACTCCAATAGGCCAGTACGGTAGAGCCTCAAATTTGTGTGGGCGCTAAGGGGACGAACTATGGGCACAGATCATACTGAGGTATTACAGCAGGCCTGGGCAACTGGAAGAATTGACTAGTTGGTTGCATGCCGTCACAACAGCTTCAATCCACCACTACATTGTCGTTGATGTCCCAATGCACCTCCCAACATCACAAAAAGAAAAGCCCTCAGAGAGATGACATAGCTCTCGTACAATTGCCTATTTCAGGTACAATGAGATGGCCGGGATGGGTCTCAAAACAATTCATCAAATACTTACAAGGTGGTGAGTGCTGCAGGGCAAGTACTTAAAGTGCAATACATGCTATGCCTTTATGATAGCGATAAAGAGCACTCTCCGGCAAGGTCACTCCGCACAAAAGCCCTGGTAATTTAAGGCACGCTTATGCAAATGATCAGTAGCCAGAAAAGTGTGTAAATGGGTAGAAGCAGATGAAGGCCAATCCGGCCGAATCTGTGATAAAAGGCTCGCTCGCATCCTTGCGAGCGTGTGGCGCAGGTGGCTGCCTGAGGCCTACATTTGGGGGCCAGGCCACCGGAGCCACAATGCGTAGCAATGTGTTAGTTTGATCTATCATAGGTTACACTCCACGTTTCCAGAAATACACCAGAAAAATTAACTTCTCCTGCAATTTTGGTCGTATCGAAGGAAGTTTTTATTAACTCAAAATTGCGGGAGGAGATAATTCTGTAAGGTTGTGGTTAGTGTCAGCAAGCGTTCCGCCTAAGCACACGGAAATGCCCTCGTGCGGCAGAGAGATAAGACACAACGCTGACTATTCATGGAGCCGGTCATGCTTGACTTCCATCACTGGCCGTTCCTCTTGGAGCAGCCAGATCGAGGTAGGAGATAGCATCGTACGATTCGATGGTGGGCCGAAACGTGGTAGGCTCGACATCACGCGGGGGGAAGGGGGGGACATCGAGAGCCGAGCGATAGCGTTTTTATTTCGTAACTTCCTGTAAGGGGGACCGATTTATTCGCTCTGTTTGAGGATACTGTAAATTGTAGAGGTCAGGTGTTTTCCGGTCGCTAGGTATTTTTGCCGCAAAAGCTTTGTGCCCCTAACCTTATAAATATCTCGCTCCTCGCTCCCCTCGGATCAAGATTTTCACCACACCAATCCAGCCTCGTGTCTTCTGTTATCCTGCTTCATGAGTAACAATCGCCTTATTCCAATTGAATATTGACAGCATCTTCTCGCGTCCCTGCTCAATTACCTGTCCGAATCCCCGTGCCCACGCTGACGGAGGGAGCACCATGAAAGCACAGCGAGAACTATGCGCCCGACCTGTGGCCATTGCAGTCATCATGCTATTGGCATCTTTTCCCGCCACCATAAGTGCGCTTCCCATACAGGCTGAAAGCCCTATCAAACAAGCCTCCTCCACCGCAGGAACCTTGAAGCCGGCCTTCAAAGAATTGCGTCCGACGACGGAGCCGTCAGATTCATCAGGCACACTTCCTATTCGAACTCCAAGAGTTATTGAGAAATCCCCGACCTTCCTTTTGGTGGTCGAAAAGGCGAGGGAGCGACTAAAAGAGGAGCCAGGACTTGGCTACGAATTCGACCTTGCAGATGCTGAATCAACGGGAACGTTGACCAACAAGTGGGACTTAGGAAGAAGAGAATCAAAATATAGAAAAGACTCACCAGTCATCTTCAACTGTAACAAGGCGGGTGAAACAATCCTAAGCTTTTGGGTGAACTGGGATTCGACTCTCTTCATTTTCCCAGAAAAGCCTTTATACTACACCGCTGAAGAATTGTCCAAGGCGATCCAGGCTCCTGAGGGTGGGGCAAGTACGGAAGAGTCGAAGCAAGGGTCCTCTAGTTCGCAGAAGTCGATCGAAATGGACGAGAATCTGGAGATAGTGAAAGGGTACGGGATGATCCCCGGGACCGTGAAATCCTGGGAATTTATCATAGCTCTATGGAAAAAGAATAATCCGTTTGGGAAACACCTCTATGTTATGGAGGACCACTTTCCAGCCGATCCCCTTAAACGCTATTTAAACAAGGTGCCCGATATTGAATGGGAAAGCATCGATTTGGCTCCAGTGCCGCAAGAGTAACAATATCCACTACGGTTGAAAAGGGCATACGATGGCGGCTGCTGGTCCGATCTCACGTCACCGTGTGATTTGTTGGAATGTTTCCAACAACACAGAACACACAGGGCATACTTTCTGGAGTGCAAGGTGCACATTGCCTTACTTCGGTGTTTAGCATGCAGCTATGGATGCGTTGGTTGAGTTGGTTGGGTGTGTTAATTATGGGTTCGGTCCACCAGTCCGACATCGTGAGCTGATATGGCGGCGCAGCCCCCAAAAAGGGGCACATTGGGTTCAGTTCGTTCGGTCTTTTGCATTTGGATATTCTGGGAATGGAGTGCATTTATAGTAGCTCTGAGAATAGATCTGTCGTTTCTATTTCATTGGTCGAACGGATAAATAGATAGTAATGAGTACAGTAGTGCATTTGATAGTCGCCAGTTGTAACAACCAGTTCAGTCACTTCCTCGGTTTCTATCCGCAAATGTGACAGGGTTGGGTTGGGGGCCCAGTTGCTTGGCTGTCAATCGTGCAAAGTGGTATTGCCAAAGTCCGGACACGCGTTCTCATGTAATCACCCAGGTATCGATCTACTGACCAATCATGTGACGTCTTGAGAAACCATTCCTTCGCTATCCCAGCACCACCTTAGGTTACAAACTTGACCAGTACGGAGTCGGGGCTGTGATAGAAATAAATGAAAATGGTTGTGTCGCACACTGGTCCCCAGACGAATCCTTTTCTTTCTTGACATCATCCCACAAGTTTGTACTTAATGATGGCGACAGTATATGTGGCTATACTATTGTCTTCATACGCGAAGAGGATGAGAGACTAGTTGGCTATCCAGGTCATCTGATATGCACGCAGTTGTAGGCGTATCTTGTGTAGATTTTAGCTAGGGATATCTAAAGTTCATCTCGTGGATATGCCAGCAAACGTTGCAATCGACTGGACCGGGCACAAATCCCGTCCTCACCAAAATTAGTGAAAGTTTTGGTGGGGAGAATGTATGATTCCACTTCATCCACATGTAACCTTCGCTGGCTCCATTCAAAATTCCTACAATTCAACTATATTATGATTCGAGTAGATTACTGTCAAACCGTGTACTTAGATCTTCCCAATCGGAGCGGTCGTCTAACAACTATTCGGCCTTGAAATCGGGTATTTTGGTGAAAAAAAGGCCAAACGCGACTTAACTTCGACTTCTGACTTTAATTACCGGTAAAAGCTCTCCACTGAAAAAAGACTCCCCATTCGAGAGACTTGGCCTTCCCCGAGGAAAGAGGGGGCTAAGACTGGCGAGGAGATTTTGGACCTGGCGAGTACAGTACAGGTTGTGATTGTTTTTCATTCAAGTTTGAATGGGTTGTTGCTGGCTGCTGCCAGCTACACAGTACTGTACCACCACAGAATAAACGTGCTCCTAACTCCGGCGATCGGGAGGTTGTGCCTCCTGGATTACCTAATCCAAAAGCTTATATAATACACGCTAGTAAAGATGGACCCGTTGGATATTACTACTGTGCTACCGGTATAGATTTGGGCCCTTCGGGCCACGATGGTATCTAACTAACTAACGTCGATCTCATTTACTTAATAAGACTCTAATATGTGTGACCGGAGTCCCGAGTGGGTGATACAGACGTTATACGCTAATTAACCATCCAAGACACACAAGGTGTCCGATTTCCAAATCTACGGTCCCGCGTGGATCGTTCAAATCCATAGAAACGGACTCCTGATGCAGAGTAAACAGTGTGTTCGATAAATCGAGAGATAATAAATGAAGGAGTGTAGATAGACTAAAGCCTGTGATGGCTGTAGTATTAGGCGAGATGTGGCTTTTTTATTGGAAAGGTAGAGTTGTGAAGGATTAAGCTAAATGTACACTCATCCCACATCTAATTGGTGTGAGAGACCATGAAGCCGTATCTCAAAACCTCAAACCCTCTTTTTGACCCATGGCTATCTCAGCCCGCCACACTCCACAAACTAGACAGAAGTCCGGTCACTATTCGGCTTCGGCTGACTACGATAAGTCCGGGACTCGGACTTCGATCTATATCCTTGATTGCGAATGGACTTTGAGGTGTCTGTTGGAAGACGGATCCTAACCACCACAACTGTGTGTTGCTACCTGACTGTCGGTACGGAGTAGCTATCTAACAGGGGAAAAGGCCATGAAAGTAGCCATCGATAGCCGCCGGCCCCCCCCCCTCTGACTGTTTTCCCATCTCTGTTCCGCACCATTACAATGCGCTGGCTAGACCGAGCTCAACTTCCAACTGTATTACTCAAAATTGTGTGTTCCAAAGTCCATCCAATCTAGACTAGGAGTGGGCCGGAAATGGGTAGGAAACAGTGTTTGCTTGTTGATTTGCTCATTGTTGAAAGCTTTAGTTTTGTGGTTTGTGCGTGCGAAGATCGATTCCTATGACCCTCTCAAGCACTCCTGAGCTCCCGGCCATGCATGTACTTTCCTGGACACATCTTAACACAGTTTCACTCTCTAGGTATCATCTTACCCAGCTGCTTCTTCTCTTTTCTTTCCTGCCAATATCCCCCTCTGTTTGACTCGCTTTTATAGATAACGTCATAGCTCTAAATCACATGGGCAATATAAGTTGATCTGGCAGACCTCATTGTTGCCGACTCATTTTTCTCAGTAGCCTATCTCTACTTGCGCTCCAGGGTAGGTCATTGTCTAGTATTTTTTGCCGATAATTACAGCATGTGCCTTTTAGATAGCGTAAAAAGGCACTGTCCGGCAACTTCACGCCGCACACAAGCCCCAGTAATTAGGGCACACTAAGGGGATGATCAGTGTAGAATCAGATTTGGGCCAATTCGGCCAAATCTGCAATGAAAGGGCTCGCTCGCATCCTTGCGAGTGTGTGGCACATGGTGGCTAATTTGGCTGCCTGGGGCATGCATTCTGGGGGCCAAGCCACCGGAGCCACAAGCAGGACGATCAGCCTGTTGTGGCTGCGGTGGACTGGCCCCCAGATATAGGCCTCAGGCAGCCACCTGCGCCACACGCTCGCAAGGATGCGAGCAAGCTTTTTATTGCAGATTCGGCCGAATTGGCCTTCACCTGCTTCTACCAATTCAGCACACTTTCTGGCTAATGATCATTTGCATAAACGTGCCCTTACGTTATCGGGGCTTTTGTGCGGAGTGACCCAGCCGGAGAGTGCCTTTACTAGCTATCATAAAGGCACACTGTCAGGAGACCAGACCCGCATTGGAGCCTAGCCCCATAATAGATACATTGGGTGGACAAAAGTTCCGAGCAAAGTAGTTTTTCGCACCAAAATGCCCGATTTCGACGCTGAACTTTTGTTAGGTAACCACAATCATTGCAACAAGCTGTGTATCTATAATTGTTCCAAATTGATCAAATCCTAGCATACTTGAGTTTTATTCAATTTGAATTAACACTGCGAGGCCCAGCTATTGAAAACCTCACTTGGAGATTTTGCTCCACCAATAAGCTGAAAATTTTGGTGGGATCAACGCTTGTAGCGAGATCTTTGAGAGCTGGGCCTCGCAGTGTTAATTCAAATTGAATAAAACTCAAGTATGCTAGGATTTGATCAATTTGGAACAATTATAGATACACAGCTTGTTGCAATGATTGTGGTTGCCTAACAAAAGTTCAGCGTTGAAATCGGGCATTTTGGTGCGAAAAACTACTTTGCTCGGAACTTTTGTCCACTCACTGTAAGATAAGGCCACAAGTCGTCATGCGAAATAGTTTCAGATACTGTGTAGCTTGGGCCTTTAGTCTTCTTCTACTTTCCCTCTTCGTGCTACTACTATTCAGTAAATCTATCGTTAAACCAGGCCTTGACACAGCCTACGAACATCATAATTGACCTAGACATCCAATGGTTCAACTTAGAGAGAGTACAACCAGCTAGTATAACGAGCACCGATTTTACCTATCAATCCCTCTAGGACTGTACCATACCAAGTCATTTTATCCAAATATGTCGCCTTGGGGCATGGGCTCGGTTGACTGCAAGCGAGCGGATCACCACACTACCGTATTTTGTTGTGAGGACACTCCTTCCACAGCAGGATTCTTCGTTGTCCGCCGGTCTGTTGAATGGTCGTTTCCCTGTTCGTAAATGGTGGAGAGAACAGCCAGACATATTGTTTGTCCCTCGCTGTGAATCCGCTGTGCCACCTGCTCGAATCTACTGTGTACTGTGTACTGTAGCATTGAGACTCCACACAGTATATATGCCGAAGAGAGTTAAACGGCAAGTCGATGTGGAGTGGGTCATGCTACACAGTAATATATGGACAGGGCTAGGGTATGCGCTGAGCTCCTTGCCGCCGAATTCAAGTCCTGGGGCCCAGCTCGCTTAGCTTCACTTACAGACATTTTCAAGCAGAAATTCGAAAAAGCTACGGCGATGGCCAAAGATACAAGGACCACAACGGCACAATGCAAAACTCGCATGCCTTCGTTCAGTTCAACTTGCTCGCTTTCTATCTCGTTTTTACTAGAGTCTATCTCGTCTTTTCTTGTCTCATCTCATTTTTAAGATCGCCTTGGCCAGACCGGCTGCATTCTTTCGCGTCCCTTGTCTTACCATCATCGAGGCTTTTGCACATATCGAGGAATGACATGATGGCAAAATACGTACGTCGTCCTCATCCTGTGGTGGCGGTCGTGATGATGTTCTTGCCACTGCTTCCCGCTGCAACATTTGCCCTTCCTGCCTCTGCGAAAGGGAAACAACAGCCCACTGTCTTCCGAAGAAACGACAAGTCCGATCGACTTATCCAGCACTCCACGTGTGAGTACTGACATCGCTTCCAGGTCTGCCACTCGACTCGAGGCAGATACGCCCAGGAATCCGATCGTCAACGTCATTCGTGACGAGTACGCCGAAGACAACCGGAACGTTGACATCGAAAGCGCAGGGGGGTCAATTGGTGCAGTCGTTCCCCATACCGAACCCAAGCGGTCTCCCCAAGATATAGCTAAATCAATCGCCGAAACTCCTGGAGTGATCAAGACGACGAAGATACTCTTTGGATCGGACTACCAGCTTTTTCCTACAAACCGTAAGAACCTTGACGCATTGAAGATCTTAGGATCAACCAAGCCACACAAAGATGTTACAGTCTA
>JAOYMO020427452.1:0-23292 GCA_025802455.2 Iodosphaeria phyllophila | reverse complement strand
TATGGGAACCCTGAGTGCCGTTCACACCGGTACCGAGTTGCCGAGGCATGAGATCTCACCTGATTTGTCGGAGCGAATCAAAACAGCCAGAACTGGTTTAAGTGGAGCCGGATGCCTGCTGACAGCAACTGATTGAAACCGCTGCATTTGCTTGTGATATTCGCACCTCGCAAATAATTCGCGATCCTGTATTTTCTCCCAGCAGTCGACGTGGACTGATACGACAGGATTCGGTTCATTCTTTGAAAGGATTATCTACATTTATTTGGCTGACTTGTTCTCTTCATCTGTCACTCATTTCCAGACCGGGACAACCCCTTGCTGCTGCCAGTCTACTGTTAGCACGTGACCCGCTGATAACTGGTGCTGCTTTCACCCAGGTATACACAATGCGTAGATGCGCAAAGAACGAATCCTATACAGTAAACTGTTGCGATTATAGTTGAGGCTGGATCCAAAGCTTTAAGGTAAATTTCTTGGAAAGGTGACTGTTTGGCTTCAGCTCCGAGTCCGACTAAATGAAGAGCTAAGTACAGTATTGCTTGAGGATTGAAATGTGTAGTCTAAGTTGGCAGGTAGCAACCGGATCCAACCGAAAACTATCCTATCACATAGCTCCAGAGACACTATGGATAGCAGCCATGGTGCATATAGTATGGCATCCAGGATTGCCTACAGTAAGCCTCGTAACAAACCATCTCCGATCTCGGCCTTGGAGAAAGTTGAGTAGGTTATGAGACAATCGGGCCTCTTTACCCACGAGGGAATTTGGTGAGCCTTGAGTTTTTTTGATTTTTTCTCATTGCATTGACTCAATGAGAGAGGCATCAAATTTGTGGCTGGGGATTTCTGAAATGCCGTCTCACACAACGGCCTGCCAGGTAACCATGTTGTGTACCAACCACAAATCAAACGTATCGGACATCGGGTAGCTGCATTTAAACTTTCGATTCTCCTCACATTCATCAAGTTGGACAGCAACCGCTTGGTTGGAGTTGCAATTTGCAAGCTGGTAACAAAAAATTCCCGTCCCTATCGTGACAGCTTTTTTTGAGTGACTACTGCTGTAAAAGTTCCCCTTCATCTCATCTTATTTATACCTGTACGTCATGCCATTCACAGCTCCTTAATCACTTTTCCTGGTGGACGTTTTCGGTTTCGAGCGAGGACAACGTCCTGCCATTGCCCGAGAGCACCAGTCATAATGGATGCTAGTCGGCGAAATCGTATGATAAATACTTGTTGCCGGCGGGTCCTACTTTTCCGGGACGTTCTATCGGGCTGCTGCGGGTGACGCTTAAAATATTTTTTTTACTATCTAGCAGTTCACCACCAGGACTGCCGATCCGCACCTCTGTAAGAAATCTCTCTGGAGCCCGGCCACGTGTGAAACCGCTGTCGGATATCGGAGCTCGTGGTGTCTTCGTCTCACGGTTCGCGGCCGGCCGGGAGTTGATCTGGATGCAAGGTACCGAGGCCTCCTTGTCTCACCGGTGACACAGCTGACTGCTCAACAGCGCACTGAAGCTTTCTGAACAGATAGCTCTTCATTACCATCGACTATCTACAAGCGGCCCCAAAAATCGTGAATTGTGCTGAAGTATTGTCGTTCAAGAGCATGTCTGTATTACAGGGTACAAGTTTCTATGCCATCCATCATGATACTCGCCTTCCATCAACAAAAAATTATCGTTCGCCCAAAGTCCGATAGAGATAGATCGGCATGGTTCTCTTTAACTTCTTCCTGGAACCACTAAGAATCCTAGCTGTAAATGCAATCTCTCTATATAAATCTGATGCCTGCACTATGTAGCGTTGGAAATCAAGCAGTATCAGCTACACCATTTTACCTCTACGAAAACATATAGTAGGCTCCAATAAGCGTTCTTGGCCATTCAACCTAGACGAGCGTACAAGCCGAACATCATTGATCTAGTGACATATACATCTAATGAATAAGTCAGGTCGAGGTCGGTCATATTTCACCTACAAATGGGTGCTGAACAGAAACGTTGAGTGATCTAAACTATATTGTCGTCCAAGTTGCAAGCGTTATTCATAAGCATCTAACTAGCTCAATATAGAATTCGAATTCCTGTTTCTAAACAACATGGGCCCGTGGTTGCCGTCGGCCCCACGGATAGGTGTCAGGTTAAAGTTTCTTCAGTCGCTAAGCTATTCATCAGTGCAAGAGCTCGTTCATGCAGCCCACCGGCTGTCACGAAATCGTGTGGTTGCACAAATAGACAATGGTATGCATTTGATGTACCTTGCATGAGGGTAGAGGCATTCGACATCGCGCCCTGCTGAGTTATGCTAACTACGGCTCAATTTTGATGGCTATGAGCGGAGCGCTCATCCGGCACTTTCATACCTTGATAGTACCAGAAGGTAGATGTTTTCTTGGAAATAATCGGGGCTCTTTTATGTTTAGTACGGTGCTTCATACATACCTAGGTTCGAGACGCCTACAGTAACCCTCTGTGGTATCAGCAAATTATCTTAATGCATCCTGGTTGGCACGCTTGCTGTAATCCCCATCTTCGCCCTACATGATATTGTTCATGATCCGAAATTTCGATCAATGCAGATCGACCCTTTAAGGTCGCTCTTATCTCATATTTCTGGTGATGCTTCTGTGTTGCATGTTTGAATGCAGTACACATTCATATCAAGTTAGACTAGTTGGTCTAGCTGACAACATTGAGGCACGGACGTTCTTGATCTCTTCAGCATTGGTCATTCTTGAGCATTCAAGTCGTTTCGGGGAAATTCTGCTAAATCATTCCGTTATTTGAAGCCCCATTTATTCTGCGTGCATGCAGTGGCAATACCTCGCTCGCAGGAAACTCTATTGCGCCAACATAGAAATCAAATCATCAGCGAGAGGTGGGGGAAATGGTCACCCTGCTGCATAATCTTTGAGAGAACAAAAAGATTGTTGGCGCATGGATGCCGTAGTCCAAGATTCTGCAGAAACATAGACCTCAGAACAGACTGTTGGCAGCAGCCCCTGGATATGCAGGTCGACTGTTCGAGGGGGTCACTTCCCCACAGAGTCATCTTACCCCCCCTCCCCCGGAACTTCTCTCGAAGCCAGTGACGGCCTATTGGTACGTCGCCTCCCAAATCCATGTCATCCCCCAACTTGATAGTTAGGCTCAACTGGAGTCATTGAACAAGACATGAAATTATGGAGATCCATTGTGAATGACATGTTACCAACTGCTTGTGAATAACCATCCTTCACTCCTCTCTAAGCGTATTATCTGCTGATAGAGCTTTCGCTCACTTCTGGTTGGTTCCATCCACGTACGTGTTGTACTAAGTGGTTGGTATGTAGGCATCGCTCTGGAGGTCAGTCTCGTTAATTGGAACTGCTCGGGACCACTTTCGTAATTTTTGCAATTTACGCCTCTTGTTGGAGCTCATTACATTGCCGGTACTCAAGCCAGATGACTACTGCGTCCTACGGACATAGTAATCACGTAACGCCTTGCCGACAACTCTCTCTCTCTCAGCATGCAGTTACACGCAATGCATATTGCACAAAATGTGCGAAATCCCGCCCATACAAAAACACGCTCCGGTCAATCTGCTGCATGAATACATACATTGACGGATACATAGGCGAATTTCGGGACGTTGTACTTCTTGAGCCCGTCTGTGCCACCAGCGGGAGATTTTGTGGCAACCGTTCAATACCGTTCAACACCGTTCGACGCCGTTCGCCTAGGCCCTTCTAGAGATTTTCAAATCCGGGTGCGCGCCGTACCAATCACGACAAGCACCGAAAGTCGGACTCCTGAGCTCAAGAGTATCATGACCTCAAGCTGCAAGTCTGGCAGATGGTGTCTGGTGTCGGTTCGGGTTCCGCAACTCACGGACAACTGCACAGTAGTAGGATGTGCTGTGTCACTGGTAAAATGTCCGGCCCGAGTCCGGAGCGACGACAGCTAACGTCTTCGCTGCACACTCAATCCTCGGGTTGTCGTACACAGTACATTGCTGTCTTTCAGTGACTGCGGTACTTAGGAATTCATGATCGGCGTAGAGTCATGGGCCCCCACTTGAACATTGCCAGAATACATCATCTACCGGCAGATGTACCGCTAGATCCATAGACAACAGTGCCGGTAGGTATGGAGTACATGTTGAGCACAGTCAAATCCATCCAGAATGGGAAAAGGCCACAAGCCTGGAATGATGAATGCGGGTCTTGGTTGAAAGGTGGCGCGGTTGGGATCATAGGCTGACGACTTCAAATCATGTACCCGTGACTTTACTCAGCTACTTTCACGGCAGGAACACCGTTCACTGGCTAGACGCCAAGGGGTTGTTGCCAAAAGCAATGTTGAATGTGACACCCGCACGTCCTCAGCCCAGAGCGACGGACGGTGACCAAAATCTTCCAAAAAGGAACTCCTGTCTGTTTCTCTCAATGTTAGAGATAGTATCCATAATTGGTGTCGCCAAATGCATCATGCCGTCCTTTTGTGCACTTACAATTTCCTCCTCAACATTCTTACTTTCCACCGTCTGCAGTCTTGTGCAATCACAAGGGGCCAACTAACCCGATGTTGCCACGACAGAACCTGTGTTCATGTTATTGACACCAGGTCTCTTTTGTTTTGTGGTCAAGCAAACTTCTGCCGTGACTGGTAGGTATATCTATAATATTTTATCTATATATAGAGGTCGATGTCGGTCCATTGCTTCGTCGCTTTCGATGGTAAAACCGGCTGAGACCTCCAGTCTTATCAATACAGTTCCAAACTACCCTTTGAATCGTCGTCAATCGCGTATCGAATCGTTTATGAACTTCGCCAGATATCGAGAACTTTTCAAAATGTCTTCTAGCGCTTCCAGCTCCAGCCAGCTTTCGTGGCAAGATCGCCTGGACAGTATGTTATTGCAACGTCCACATTCTCTATGCCAGGAGCAAGCGAGACTAACCCTCTATTCAGTGGCATGTCGTGAATGCAATATTCAAGGGCCTGTTTTTCAGATTGTGTCCGATCGAAGAGGTGTGTACAACCAATGAGAATATGACAAGCTCGCAATATTTCATGCCGGACTCCCGACTCTTCTCGCGGAGTGACATGAGCTGACCCAAACTTCAGGAGGTCGGACAGCCTGGTCCAGTACCGTAACCATCTTAGGCAAAAAGTTCGACGCGCGGTTCTGGTACGACGGCAGAAATCTTAATAATGCAAAGGAAGACGCTGCCGAGCTAGCCGTGACATGGTTGGCAACTAACAGCCAAAGCCACGGTTGGAATTAGAGCCAAAGTGGCCGGCGCCTCTCTTCCACCTTTGACCACGCGCCTATCTAGCATGTGCAACGACGACATATATCCATTATCACGGCCGCTACATTCGCTTTTCTTGATTCTTCACACAGACCAATACACTAGCATGAGAACGATTATCTGCCATTGTACGATATCACGGAGTTTGGGATAGGGTTCGGACGGCTTCGCGGCAAGGAAGCTTGAACGGTCAGGGTTCGCGGTGGGGAGTTCAAAAGCTGTTATATCATGGGGTTTTGGCGTATGATTGTTGCTATCCCTTCATGGCAACTGAGTTCGGCTTGGTTTCCAGCGCCTTTCGTTTCATTTAGCAAATGGTCCCCCGACATTTCGAAGTTTCGTTCCTTGACTTGAGATGATCGATCTGGATACGATGAGAAGCGGCGCCAGATATTACCACGGAACTTCACGACTTGTTTTTAAAGGCATCGACATCGTATTGGCAATGCCTCGCGGAGATTATTGGCGTTCTGAAGGATGGACATCACGGGGTACCATGGGATTGGTCTACGGGCAGAGGCAGGCGCATCACAATTTGGAGTATCAGGTGCGAATTAGGGATTGGATTTTGGGAGTTTTCAGTCAGATCGAGCATAACAGAAGGTTAAGACATCGGTTATACGCCCCTCTCAAGTCATCCGCAAAGTCGGTGTGTTCATTCTAATTCAGGGAGTTTTATTCTCTATTTTACTGAAGGAAGTAATCAAGATCGATGAACAATAACGATCGTTGTCACTCGGTTTATGAAGCGCTCTCTTTCTCAACCCTTTACTCGAAGTGCTGCCGACGTTCGAACATGTTTTCCCTAGCCACGCTGTCACACTTCCCTTATTACTGCTCTTTTAGGTATGTGGATATCAGTACCGACGATGCGTTGTGGGTTCCGGCTCTTCCTGTAAGCACAGGCGAAGAGTGGAAGGAAGAAGTGGAGAGGTATGCACTAATCTCCATGCTGAATGTCATGCGCCATATTTGGATAGTACGATGCATCAAGATATTGATGCAGGCCAACGGGTCCCCAACCGGTGACCGGTGAGAGTAATCTTCATGGAGAGTGTACCATCTTCATCTTCAACGAGCCAATTGTGTAGGTTGATTAAAAGCTGCCGACTCGGATGCCGATAATCTTAACTGGATAACGACCGGTTTCGTAGCTGTTGTCTCCTTGCTGTTCGTTTTCCTCGCATGGTGAGTAAATTGCATACCCTCTGTGTTTAGCGGGGCATGATTAAAAGTGGGATGACCGCATGAGAGTGGGTATCTATGCCCTGCTGTTTTAGTCGGTGTCGTAGTGCCTATTGGGGTTTCTGCCGTCGCGTAAAATTTGACCCAGGGAAATAAGTTCAAGATTTCGTCGAAACCCGCACTTGCTCTGCAGATCGTGAACCTCTGTTTGATGAGTAGGGGCATGCTTGGCAACTCGTGTATTCGCATTCGTTCCATAAAAAAGGTGGAATGTCCACTGATGAAGGCGGATGTGAATGAGATGTCATGTGGCAACCCGTGCACTTCACTCAACAGTCCAGATTCGATGAACGGAATGCACCACAAGCTCTTAATTGTTAAGAAATCCTAACGTTCTACTTTGCCTTCGCGAATGTAGACCCCCAATGCGGATTAAATCACTACCTCTGGCCCATATTGCCCGTAGCTGTAATCATAATCACCGTGCCATCACAATGAGTAATTACTCAGTTGTTGTGTTGCTACTGCTTCCGCGCTGCACTACTTCTCTTCCATTCTGGCGGTCATCGTTTTCTGAGCACCAAATGCCTCGGTTTTACCAAGCTGTAATCGGCGAAGTGATCTTCAAGTCTGCAATTCCAAAATGTGACAAGTTACCGAAGGGAATATCATGACATCGATTGTATGGAGTAGACTGTCATATATGATTTATGATGTTTACGTGAATGTAGATGTGGATGTGGATGTAAGAATTGCCAAACTCATTGAGCATTGTACGCTCCTACTGTACTGTGTACATGGGTTCAAACGGGCCCGACTGTATTCTCTACTTCGTACTGCAAATTCAAATGGGTCTATCAGGATACAGCGATCGCCTGGTTGGTTGCGGTCCTATCGTCATTGCGAGAGCCACGCCGCTGATTAGCGCAAATACCTCTCAACGGCAAACACTCCAGTTTTGATTGGTCATAAGCGTCTGCACCGATATTGCTTGTAGTGGCGTAGTAGCGCACGACCCCTGGCAGTACTCCATGCAGGACTCTAACTTATGCCTGACACTACAGTAGTGTCTCACCCCCCCACAGACAGACCCTCAGATGCATAACCCCGGCAAACCGATAGACTCATAAGCTTATCAAAGAAGGAAAATACGGGCTTAGCATCTTCAGGCATTTCGACCATTTTCTGTTATTATTTTCTGAGCTCGCACTTGAACAACTCGAATTACCGGACGAAATGAAAATTCTGATTACGTATGGATGTCGATATCTCACTGGGCTGTCGATGCATTCGCCTTTCGTCCGCAAAAGTTGTTTCATGGAGGAGTTCCTGCCGCTTACGAACTGCATGGTGGGCACGCCGCACCCCCATGGAGACATTGAAGCAAGAGATGAACAGTACATGAAGTGCTTGGTGTTTTGACTGCATACCCATTAACCGATCCAAACGAAGCGAGTTGGACCCCGGTACTGTGGTAAATTCGAGGTTCGCCGGGGTTATGCATCTGAGGGTCTACACAGTATGTGTCCGAGGGCAAGAGACTCCGATCAGAGTGCGTTTTTCTTTTTACCCAAGTTTTGGGCATAATTACCGATCCTTAGAGCTCGATCTATGTAGTAGCGGTATCTTAGTGATCTCCACTGCCAAGTTCTGCCAGGTACCGCAAGCCTCCCAGATGGAATAACAGGGAGATAAACCAGCCATGTGGAAACATGGCCGCCACTGACTTTTCGTGGAGTTCAGCACGATGTCCAAAAGAAGATTAGGAGATTTCTTCTTTCCTTCTGCCGCGATTTACACAAGGAGTGTCCCATCATTGGTCTTCATTAGCATGGAAAAATAAGCAATTATGCTACAAACATGTGCAGAGCTGATGTGCATAAGATCCATTATGAAAGCTCATGATCATACCGGAAATCTTGGAAGTTCTACGGCTGCTGCCGCTGCGGCGAACGCGGTCGGGCCGGTCGAACCTCATGGGCCGTCCCGTTTCCTACCCACCGCCTTATCTGCTTGGCTGATCACCAGAAAACAAGTAGAGTACTGTACTCGAGTACTCCGTATTGCGCACATCGGTGGTATCTTCAAGGTCCAGAGACGAAATCCTCGACTGCAGTGCAAAACACCCTCAGAATGGAGGGCTTCATAACGTGATTTTGACGTGACTATATCCGATGACATCATAATAGTACCATTTTTCCAAGGGAGTTAAGGAGACGATGCGGATCCAATTAATGCCCCTACGCGCTACACTAAGAAGGCATAAGATTGAGTAAGACAGGGAACAGTCACCCGCCAGATATTAAACCACAGATCTCATAAGAGTTTCCGTTGCATATCGAGGATTCCAGTGTGGCAGTTTAAATATATGATTGTGATTATCCTATAATTATCTAAGATTTGTATCCAGCATGTTTCGACAGGTTCTATCTCACTTTAAGAACACGCATAGACCATATTCTTAGCCTTTTCCCTACGAACCAAAACAAAGGGATGCCGAGCGAGAGGACGACGAGTGGCTGGGCCAATATGGCAAAAGTGGTCATGAAGCCTAATCTGACGACTAATTTCGTGATCGATGAGGTGATGAAGAAGGATATAATGAGACGAAGAGATGATACGTTGACTAGGACAGGTCTATAAGATTAGAGACAGAAGTGTTAGCATTGATGGTCAAGATGTAGACTCATCACTCTGACGGCCTTGCCAACGTCACCAAGATATTTCCGAAAAAGAACGCGAATATACGTACCCAGCCCACATAGGGTAGCATTCAACAATGAACGCATTGGTGACGGTTAACAACATGAGAAAACCAAAGACAATGCAAAAGGCGCCACACATAATGACTGCCCAATGGATGTTGTTCTGTGTCGCATAGCCAAAGATGAAACACCCAGCTATGCCAAAGATGAAAGGCAAGATCAGGTTGACAAGATTGTATTCGGGCTCTCTCGCGCCGCCTCGACGTTTCGTAATTATGAGCGACACCTTGTCAGACCAGGGTCCTCCAAGAAAATAAACAAGAGCAGTGGCCAGGACATATGGCACGATGTTTAGGCCGGTATACTTGAACGGGATGCTGAACCTTCTATTAGTCTGAGCCCACTTTCTGAGCGATGGTCATAATGACTCACCCCTGTGATAATAATGCAAATGCGCACAACTGTCCCACTGCGGAATTGACGACAATGAAGGCCGTATTCGCAAGGACGAGCCAAATAATGGCGGGCAAAAACGTTGTTTTCAACGTGTCTAGCATGGTGAGGCCAGCCTCTTTGAATTCGAACCCTACCTGGAAAAGTGCAATAGTGGTCTTCCGTGGACCGTAGGCGTCGGTGTTGATTCGCGGCCTGTCTTCTCCGGGTTGGAGTTTGTAAACGTTTTCGCCGGCTGATATGAGTTAGCCCAATGTCCATGAATAGCGGTAAGTTTAATTTTTAGCAACACTCACCTAGCTCCTCTGATGATCTCTTCCATCTCGTCTCGGGAAGGAATAGAACCATGACAACCCAAGCAATGCTGGCAGCCCCACTGGTGACAAAGTACAGATATCTCCAGGTGAATACAGTGGCAACATACGGTCCCACGATTCCAAGCGTTATGATGAACAGCCCCTGGAAACTAACAATACAGCTCATGGCCTTGTTCCGTTGATGGATGAAGACCACGTCCTGAACGATAA
Source organism: Iodosphaeria phyllophila (assembly GCA_025802455.2). NCBI lineage: Eukaryota > Fungi > Ascomycota > Sordariomycetes > Amphisphaeriales > Iodosphaeriaceae > Iodosphaeria > Iodosphaeria phyllophila. The sequence goes on along the minus strand of JAOYMO020427452.1, from coordinate 13,111 downwards.
GAGGGATCAGCGCCTCGACAGCACCGGCCCCTAAACCTTGGAGTGCCCTCGCTATGATATGACCCGACAAAGACTGGCTCAGGCCCGCCCAGAGCCCACCGATCCATGCACACATGCCCATCAAAATCATGACAGGCCGGCGCCCGATAGCAATGGAAACAGGCACCAGAAAATAGCTTGCTATCCCATTCGTCAGGAATGGAATCGTTGCAAGCATGGCTACACGGCCAATATCGACAGGCTTCACGCCCTTCGGGACAACGGAGAGTGGGTTGAAATTTATAGCGCCGGGGGTCCTGAAGTCCTCCGTATTCAAGATTTTAGGGTCGACTCCAGAGTACTCAAGCAGAAAGACTGATATCATTCCCCCGATAACGGCCTCGGCTGCTAGAGCGAGGGAGCCAACTGATATCATGTGAGCGAGCTGGCAAATCCCGAGGAGTGACTGAGGAAGAATGCTTACAAGCCGCCACAACCCCGATAACGAACCATTTCCTTCTCTCGGAGAGGTTGAGGGGGTCTGTGGGGAACGCGTCAGAACGACTGCGACTAGCAATGCATGTGAAGAAAAGGGTAATAACCTCTTGGATTCGGTGTTGGCATCTACAATGACGTTAGCTTCATTCTTGTGCAATTGTGATTATTGGGAATGCTTTGAAACCTCAGGCCTGAGAAATGAGATACACACGGGAATCAATCTCAATCTTCCATTTTCATAAAGATGCGTCGATCCGACCACTCTTTCTTCCCCTGATTCATTTAGACTCTCTTCGTATGTAGCTGTCGTCTCTATTCCAGTAGCGTTCTCCACCTCCTCGACGACCACCCCCTTCTCCAGCTCCGGCTCCGGCTCCAACATTCTCTAGCTTTCTCTGTCTGCCTGTATTTTTGAAGGGTGTAGGTAGGCTTCAAACGGATAACGGATCGGAATACAAAGATTCCGAGTTATAGGTGCCAACCGGATTTGTGGAAGGCGATAAAAGTGCGCTCCATTCGTTACCTCCAGAGTACCGATGGAGATTATTGTGGTTCGCCACAATTATAGAAAAAGTAGATAGGTCAAGAACAAGATCAAGCCTCGCTCTGCCTTTTGTATGAGGGGAACTTGAGACACCTCGTGCTCGGAAGCGAGATGGGGAAGAAAATAGCTGCCATATCGGGGATTTCTGGGGCAAAGCTCCACATCACTTGACAGCCGATCTCTAGAAGTTTTGAATGGCTGTGTTGATGATGAATATCCAGATATACGCGGTATCACGTTCGGTGAAATCCGGGAACTGGTGCTCCCCCTTTCTAGAGATATGGCAGCGTAGCACGGCGAGGTGCACACGATCGTGGGCATCCCATAGTGGCTATCATCCTCTGTACTCTGATGCGAAATGGGATTGGGTGTGAGCATTGGAAATCCGTATTAGGCAGGCTGTCTTGATCAATGGCGAAGTCAACTAACATGACTACATGTACCAGAATCTAAGTGGCATTATTGGTCGTCACGAGCACCGCCAGTATGTCTTCGATGCTTCGAAAGAAGCAGAGGAGAACTGTTGGCTGCGCTACCCACACGTCGATAACGGCCTGCCGATCAAACAAACCGCCTTCAAGCCAGATTCCCCGGAACCTTGGGTTGTACTCATGCACCCCGGGGGCGACCCCCAACGCGGGCTCACCCCGCACAAATGGATGACATTCCCGGTATGCTCCACCGGGCGAACGGCTCTCTCTCCCTCTCTTGGTCTGCTGATTTGGAGCTTCCGGCCGCATTGTCAGGTACGAGATGGAACCTGGCGCGAATTCCCGCGTCCTGTGTCGCTCTGTCCACCCCTTAGCTGCCCCATAATCTGGAGAAAGGAGCGCAGAAATTTTTGAGATCCCATGGTCGCATGCGACCTTCCGAGCTAGGCTACCGAAAGATTCTTCACGCGTGGGTGCCGACACGTTAGCGAAGATTGAGCACTCCAGTCTCGTTGCTATTAATCATGCACACTGAATGTGCTGTGATGAAGACGTAGGCTAAACCCATTTCCACGTGAGAGATTAGGCTACATTCTGCCAGTGGACGAGTGTTTACGGGTTGGAGCGCCACTTCATGGAAATATGAAGACTTGGTTCATCGAATTGCAAGAAGAGCTTGTTCGTTGGGTGCCGGTCACTTGTTCACCGTCATGAAATGGTTGCATTAAATTCTACGGTCATGACTGGCCTGCACTACTTTCGCTCTCCCGAAAGTCTGCAGACAAACATCACTCAATTCAATTGGATCTGCCTACAGACTTTCGGAAGAACGGAAGTACCGTAGGTACGGGATTTGCCATGAGCTGATCTCATCTGTTGCACGCATGATGCATTCGGTGCAGCTCATTCCTTCCCAAGGAGGAGCGAACAGAGGAGCTTCTATTCTTTATCGATCACGATGCGCTTGGAACACAATTGACGTACGATCCTGACAGCATTGGTCCACATGCCGTGAGCGCCGCGAGCTGAGGGCTTCCAACGATGAACGTTGCTAGCGACCGTAGCGACGAACTGGGACCAAGTGTTCCATGTCTGCCATCCATGAGGTACATAGGATAGCAGACCAGGGAAGCACTGTAAATGTAGTATCATCTGTTGAGATTCACAAAAGTTTCCCGCTAGGAAGTATGAAACAGAACGGAGGGGCTAAGTTACTATGTACAGGGGAAAAGAGCACACCAGCTTGGAATACATATTCTCTTGTTAACGTCGTATAGAAATTGTGTACCTAGAACGGTTGTGGAACGGTTAACTTGGTAGACTGTAGCATCTCAGTCACTCATGGAGCCAGCATACTCGTGAGGCCTCCTCAAGGCGAAATCTACAGACTGATCAGTCCATGGAGGTCAGCAATTCGTACTACATCAGTCATCAGTTCCTACACAGTCAGACAATACCTGCATCGATATCTGTCAACTACTGTTCTGCCATACAAATTGAACGTATTCCGCTGTCGTGCATCTTCCTCGGAATCACGATATCATTGCTTGAATCTACACAGTACACAAAATCCACCCGTCAAGTTCGAATATGAGCCTAGCGCAACACATCCTTCTTTACACATTTTCTTACTGTGTACGCGATAGATACTGGTAGCGAAGGCGCACGACCAGCCTTCAGCTATGTGAACTGGAAAACATACCCCAACGTCAAGTACATCAGCTATTTTATTGTGACTATTAGGAATCGATGACCGATGTGCAAATTGCTGACCTCCACGGACATGTTAGTCCGTGAACTTTGCCGTGCCACATAAGAAAGCTCCATGAGTACCAATGTGCAAGGGTAGAACACTCCCAAAGAGGGCGGTCCCAGACACGGATTTCGAGAAACCCACTGGGTAGACCGCCGATGAAAACTGAAGTTGGGCGAGGGCGACAGAGACAGGAAAACATATTTGAAACCGGCAGGCAATTCCAGATTTGTCAACAGACCCGCGCATCAGTACGGAACGAAAAGCTTACTTACGGACATAGGCTGCCCATCCCAAAAGCACGCCATTGCCCTCTCGCGCGTAGATCGGCTCAAGATCTGAGCCTCGAAGCGGGCTATACAGACCACGGCTATTTGACCATTGAATTAATTACGGAGCTATCCCCTTAGCAACAGTGTGACTTCGGCTTCGCGAAAATTTGGTGAGGGCGAAGTCATGCTGTCATCAAGATGACAGTGTAATAAGTGCACATTATCAATTCGCTATCTGCCAGTAGGACAACATATCCAGTAGCGAACCACCCTTGTAATGGTGTGGACTCACAGTTGCCCCAAAAGTATGCAGATGGACACGGAAAGCACCTTTCGAACGGGGCGTCTAACGGAGGATGGCACTCAGCAATTTCAAAACACTGGCCTATTTAGCAAAGGACTCTGAGCCAGCATATGGAGAGAGATGAAATTATACAGCCAGCGCAATTGAGTTAAGATACTTCATGGCCTGCAGCTTAATGCAAGAGATAGCTGGAATCAGGGTGGTGACTAGGCCAGTCCCCGAGGCTGCAGGACTGATACCAGGCCAGGCTTTGGTTGGGCAGGACTGACTGGCCTGGTTACCACCCTGGCTGGAATGAAGTTGAGATCAATTACTCCAGATTCCCTCGTTATGGTCGCAAAGGTGCTTTAGGTGCTGAGCTGTATGCAGACTTTCGGGGTAACAGAGATAGTGTAGACACCACAGCCTTGTTTGATCGGAAAACGCTCCCAAAACTCACCAACTCCGACAACGGATGGGGAATTCAACGACCATAATGATCGAACCGCTGACCTTGGGCTGTCTGCATCAGAAATCCAACGCCTTTCTTCTCGTATAGTCTTGATCCGCCTTAGAGTGGCCTTTCATGTTCTGTGGCGGAGAGTAGCAACCAGTACTGTATTATTTAACCTAGTTATCTTCAGTTGCTTTTCTACAACAGGGGCATCAATAGCTGTTGTTGGAAAAAGTGAATTTAAATGAAAAGAAATTCATTGACTCATGGAAATGAAATTGATGATCAATCAGCTGTCTGATTATTATGGTTGTTCAATTATCTGTTGTTGCAGGTGATGAGTTTTAGTGTCATTTTCTGACTGTACTGTATAGCTCCAGCGTTTGACCGCCTGATAGCGCCAATTCTATGAAATGATAACGTCTCATTGAAACCATTAGGATTACCGGGCAAAAATGTTATTCTTCTAACGCAGAACCCTCCAGTGATACTTGTTGAGATTTAAAAAATGGGGTTGGCAATCCCCAGGTTTGGTGTAGACCACTGCGTCGTCACTGGGGCATTTCATTGGAGGATACGTTTCTTACATTCTAGCTTTACAGACACGCCTGACTCCTGAGTACGCCGAAGGCATCGCTCTGATATTGATGCTGTGAGTTACCGTCTTATTTTGCTCTAGTTTACCACTATGTATAACTTGGACTCGCATTTAGTTTCCATCTTTGCTTTTAAGTAGTTCGGTCCTCCTTAGGAGCCACCAGCCGCAAAAACAAATCGCCCCGAATTCAATTAGGGCTCAACATATGTCCTAGGTCTTCTGTATCTTCACACGGGATAGATCTGCGAAGAATCTGTTGGTGCGGGTAGTCAGTAATCATAGCTGCAAGGAACAGAAATCTAAGCAATAGTATACCCGTGCCTACGGCAAGTATATCTGGTAACATTTTCACCACTGACTCCTACAGCGAATGGATCGCTGGAAGAACATCTGCGGCATTCACGGGGATAAGGTACAAAAACTGACTAACCCCTGTTCGCCAACAATGGCCTTGGTATACTTCTCCAGCTCTTTGAGCTGGTCCACACAGCCCGTGAGGCTGGTATTGTACGAATAGCTGTAAATTTGTGACCACTTCTTATTCTCAATCTTATCCCCCGATGAAGCATTCGCGCTGGAGGCGAGCTCGAGCTCGAGCTGTTTCATCTCATTCATCAATTCCTGACGAGCCGCGGCTGCATTAGGCAGGTATCTCTGGGGATGACGTGTCAGCAAGTAACATCAAGCGAGTAACGTGGCCATACCTCAATCCACGGCAGCATTAAAGATTCGGGGAGTTTTACCGGTACTTTTCGGTCAGCTCGCAGTGCCCCCGATAGAACGTATAGGTTGGTCAGCACCGTAGCAACGGAGTCACGTCGAAATCCAATCAGTCGAGCCGCCGCGTCTGGATTGTCTCTGATAAAATGAGGGTGGTAGAACTGTGAAGCTTGGCGTAACGCGACCACGTATTCGAAAAATTGTTCGCACGCGCTGATGAGACCAGAGTAGGGTAGCGGGTTAAATGGTGCCTTGAGCCGAATTTCGTGTCTCGTCAAGCCCTTTCACAGTCAACATCGGCTTCGTATCGATGAAGTTAAGTACGGCTTGAGAGCCTTAAAGTAATTGCACTTACAAGCAGCTGTCGCAGTCGAACAAAACCTTCCCGGACCCGACCTTCCAGTCGTTCTGATGACTTTATATCCTCCTCCGTTGGCTCCCTCCCGGTTTCGTAGTAAACATATTTGGATACAATACCTGAGTGTGGATGAGAAACAAGGTTGCTATCATGATGGCGCTGACGCAAAAGACAAGAAACTTACTCCGATACACAATCGAACAATAGAATATCATCATTGATATTGCCTTCCGCAGGTCGTGGCGCGCAACGAATGGCCACAAGATCCAATTCATTAAAATGGACGCAACAACACCAACCGCAATCGCTCCACCGCAAGTCGCTGCAACGATGACGGGGGAAAAGACACCTTCGGCAGTGTACTCGGTGAGTGAAACGACAGTAAAGCTCATACAAGCGACCATGCCAGAGCGAGGATGCGAGCTTTGAGTATATCTGTAGATCATAGGTGGCATGAATAACAAAGCGAAGGCGGCGGTGACGAAGGGATTCCCATTTCCCGCTGCATAAGCCAAGCCACCCCAGACAGCTCCTACTATGGCATAGGAAGTCCGCGTAAAAAGATCTTGCAAGTTTCCTCCGACGCTATGGATATTAGCCAAAGAACATCTGGTATATTCGCCAAGCCACACTTACCGAGGTGCTGTCATTTGCCAAGCTGTAACCGCTGCCCACCAGGCCGTGCTCTGATCCCACCACTGATTGCTGTCGGTCAGCCAAGCAGGAATGGCCAGAAGTGATACCAAAAGAGCCGCCTTGAGCCCAAATCTAGTCTCGAAACCTTGTAAACGATGCATAATTGTCCAGATCGAGTGTCCGAGATGAGATTTCTTCGATTTTGACTCGTCCTCGAGGTCGGTGGCAGTCATACTAGCGTATAATACTTCAATTTCTTCTTCTCCTTTATGGTTCTCCCTTCGAGATCCGGGTTCGAAGTCTTTTGATTTGATACCCTGTATGATTTTGGCGATATCGCTGAAGCTCCTGAAGTAAGAACCTGCTGCTTGTTAGATAAAACAGGACTGAGAAATAATGTCCCTTACCTGCTGTCAAACCACCACGATCATGTCTTACTTGCGCATTGACTCGGTGTAAGGACTTCGAAAAAGGATAGGATGGCGGATAGAATCTAGGACGTTGAGGCTTCCTCCGTTGCATTACGTTCACATGCACCAAAAGCGCTTCGACAGCGACGGAGGCTTGGTGAACAGGTCGACAATAGGCGAAAAGCTTCACAATTTCCGGGTAGTTGGCATATGTGTCCGGTAGCTCTTCGCTATCCAAAACGGTTTCTTGGGCTTCAGCAAACTCAATGATTTTACGACGCAGTGTGAATAAAGACCCTGCTACGTCGTCTGATACTTCAGGGGGAGGACCAAGATATTGCCGATGTCCACACATATCCGTGAGTACTGCGTCACAGCTGTGCAGTGATGTTCGCATTGCTTTCAACAAAGCTCTGGTTGGCTGTACTAGTCTTTCCGCAACTAATTTTAGTAGCTCCTCTTCTCGCCGGCTGTCTTCCTCCACCGCTTCTGCGCCAGATACTCGTGCGGGATTTCCGGCTCGGATATTCGAAGCAGACGAATCAGAACCACTCTCGGTAAAATCATCAAACATGCGGGTCTTGGTTGTCAAACTTTGGAGAGTGCGGATAGTGCCTTGCATGAGGTTCCGGAGTTGAAGAACGTCTTTGGGATCGAGCAGTGTTATAGAAAACTCGATAACAAGATCGCGATATGCCTGCGATAGGTTGACGAAAGTCTGTGCCAATCTGCGCCTTGCGGTCAGGAATCGCGGCTGCGATGTCTGTAGACCTTCCTATGGAAATGAGCATACACACATAGAGGATTTCAGCCCGGAAATTTACCTGCATCACACCAAAGGCGTTATGAAGCGCCACAGCCAGAGGCCTCGCTCCGGCGTCAGGGACCACAAGTAGACATGGGACCAAAGCTATAGCCTGGCCAAGAACCCAGGGGATGCCATACGCGAGAAGTTTCGTCCAACTGACTTCGCTACTCGATACCTCAGCCAAGCAAGTGTAGCACATGGCAATACCAGAGCAGATGACAAATTGGTATGTGCGTATATAATAGGAACGAAGACAAGCCATTAAGAATATATAAACTAGAAGAAAGGCTTCCAGAGTGCCTGCAAACCCAGATCGAGCTGCAGCGGTGATGTTCGAGAGCCAGAGACCCAAAGCTCCACATCCAAGCCCACTGAGAGTGCCCAAAGTTGTGAGCACAAGCCCTTCAACTTGGCTTCCAACTGTTCGTCCAGAATGGTTGACGATAGCCGAGATGACCATAATGTAACTATGTGCCCCGAGCCTAGCACGCACTGAGGGTACGAGACATAGCACATAAGCAATGAAGAAGCCCAAGAAAGACTTAAGCAACTTTATTCCAGACCTAGTCTCAATGACCCGACGAGTAACTACTTTAATATCATGCCATTGTTTGGGAAAGAAATTAGTTATTGACAACGGATCTGCCTTGCGAAATGCAAGTGGCAAAGTCAATTTGGCCTGTTCCAGTAATTCTTCCGGGTCAACATCCTCAGGGGGCAAGAACACAGCGTCGAAGAAACTGTCCCGGAGTTCCGTCACCCCGTACGTGCTCAGGGAGCCATACCCATCGGACTCGGTAGATGTACGGGAATCTGGGTCATCTTCATCGCGACCAGTGTTGTAAAGTTTGTCCATGGATTCAACCGAAGATTGGCGACGATGTTGTTTGAGGTTATTGGCATTACGACGACGGAGAAGCGCGGTTAAATTTCGATCGAGCGTCCGGGAATTCGCATCTTGTCCAGTTTCCAGGTCCGGGCCTCGGAAACTCCCGATTATGGTGGATGCTCTTGTGGGTCGGCTCCAGGTCTTCCTGTTGTTTGACATGGTACCGGCATAGCATAACTGGCATTGGCGTGTTTTTCCTCAGAGCCGGAACAAGTGGGAGTGATCATTAATGAAACGAAAGAAGATATCACGCTTTCCCTTGGTGTGACTAGTGCCGGAAGATAGTGGCATGCTACCTCCCATGGGAAGTTGCCGTTGACTTGAGTGTTCAACAGAATCACCAGATATCTACCCAAAGTCCACACACCTCATGAAACCTTTGTTAGCACTATGAGGGGGAATGTAACCCGGGTACCAGCTCAATGAAGACTTTGCGAGATAGAGGTAAAACATAAACCGATAGCGACTACCCACGAGCGCCAGCTGGGGAAAGCGCGGGTGTTTTGGTGCTGGTTAAGAGGCCCGTTGCGCACGTTACGTACATCGACATTGGTGTGATACAAAGCCAAGACTCAAGCAACTTTCTAGATCATGATTTGGAAGGCACAGAGCACTACTTACTGGGGCCCTGGAGTTATCCGTGACCTTGACCAGGCCTACAGATTTCATGGTAGTGCTATGCATCAAAACGTATCGCCTAGAGGATCAACCAAGTTCTTCACACACACTGACTTTCTAGTGTGTTGATCGCTGAACGGCGTATGTACGAATGATACTTCGTACATCCAGAATGATTCACGTTAAGCGGATTGCGTGTGGCACAGCCCACGGGCATTTCACCAAGTTTATGGAGTGGCTAGTGGTTGACCGAGATAAGCTTGAATCACCCATCGCTGCGTGATGCGACGCAGTAATGTGGTACATATGTGATTCAGTGCCAATGACGTGTCTGGGGCTCTGGGCTTGTTGGTAGCAAGCTTAGCTGAGATAACAATACCCCGCTTCAGCTCTTCGCGATTCCATGGGCTCCAACACCAAAAAACAGGTGGGGGCATAAATTTACCACGGCACGTTCGCGATATTTCTCGGCCCAAGCAGCATCTTCAAACTCGTCACCGCAAATTCTCGAGAATCCATCACTCTCTTGAGCCATTTCAAACCTACTCGACCTCCATTTGATCCGTTAACAGACACCCCACCGACACGATGGCCACAGGCAAGTAGAACCCCGCACCCCAGCGCGTCGTCTTGTACTGCATCACCACGTATCGCATTGCTCGAAATTATGTGGTGAAGATGGGGCGCAGTGTTACCCTCTTGCGCATAGGCTTGAACCAGTCCTGACTAGTTTTTAGATCCCGAAAACGTTGCGAGTGAGTGTCTTGGCGAGACTCTGTCCCCGAAGAATCCGAGGCCACAGGCCCCGCCATCTCACATCATGACCCTTGGCTAACCCGAACGTCTTTCAGAGCAGTTTGTGGAGTTCTACTACTCCACCTTCGACAGCGACCGGAACCAGCTTTCTGGCCTCTATGTACGCAACACAATGAACCAGATTTTGTTGGGTTTACCTATCGATCAGTCGCGGTAGCTAACCATAATTCAGCGCGATACGTCCATGCTCACTTTTGAGTCATCCAACCACACGGGCGCTGCCAATATCCAAGCGAAATTACTGGTTAGAATTCCCAGAGCCTCTCATGTTGGTTGCTTGGGAAAGGCCTAACCAGCGAATTCAGGAACTACCCTTCCAAAAAGTCATGCACAAGGTTGCAACCCTTAACGTTCAGCCCGGTCCAGGTGGCAGCCTTCTTGTATTGGTGACTGGAGCTCTTCTGGTATGCCACAACAGCCATATTACCTTGAAATGATTATATGTTGACTCCGAAGCAGGTGGATGATCAGGAGCAACCGATGAGCTACACACAGTGCTTTACCCTCATGCCCGAGGGCGGCTCGTTCTACGTCCACAACGACCTCTTCAGACTGGTCTATTCCCAAACGTAGAGGAGGCCCCACGGAACGAGCGTATACAATGACAATATTTCTACACCTCGTGAGGGACATCGGGTGGAGTTATGATTGGGTCAAGACTCGAAATATGGAGGCGATGACGTGGCTCGCGGATTCTCTTGATGGCTCGTTAGAGACGAGGTGGGTTGCCAAGCGTTAGCAATACAGTGAGGCGGACACAAATCTCTGCCATCAGTACACTCTGAATTTGAGGTCATATTGATTTACTGAGTACCATTGGTTTGGTTTGAAAGATGGCTGTTGAGTGGTAATCGCGTAAATGTCCGGGCTCCGCCATTCACTCACGATCTGTGAGACCATCAGTCGAGAGGTGCTGTAAGTCACATGGATGCTGGTAGAGATGGTTGGTATTGATCTCCAAAGCAAAGATGAAATACAGCAACGCCTGCTTTCATCGCAACTTCTGGCAATGATATTTTGTTTCCAAGCACGTGCTTAGAAATGTCATCTGCTCGGCCCACCAAGGTTCATGGACATTTTCAGACGCGTCTGGCGTTCCCAGGGGATTGTTTCGATTTGAGAACGTGGCTCTGCACGGAGCGCCGCCAGCCGAATGCAGAGGAGCATCAGATGAGGCTTTGCTATACATACATTAATGAAGCTGCAGGCACCAACATGAGATTAACGATGACTACACAGTACCTGAGAAATAGTGCGACCAATCTCTAGTCTGGGTAGCAATTGTAATATGTGCTAGACTCTGACGGAGGTGAGGAAGTATAGTCAATCAAGCGCTTGCAACAAAAACAAAACTCATTGACCGGTAGGAGAGCCACTGCAACCAGCTCCACCATGATACTATGTACAAAAGGAAAACAATTGTCCTGTAGAGCAGTGTTGGCAATAAACCAATCAATCAATCCGTGACCCTTAAAGTTAGTTTGGATTGGTTTGCGGAAAAGTCAGTTTTGGGTTGGTTGTTTGCATTATCTGCAGGTTCGGTTTACACTTTGGCAAACGGTAGCACGTGACCTTTTTGATGGTCAGTTTCTTTATCTACTTCCCAATCCGAATTAGCGTGTCCCACTTCTAGCTTACCGCACGATACGTAGATACTTCTGAGTGGCTCATTTAGAGGTGTAATATTGTCCAATCAAAGGACCCTGGGGTTTCATTTTGGGCTCGAGCCGGTTCTTGTCACTGGTGGCATCTCTTGCTGCAGGCGCAGAGCAATTTCATGCAACAAGGCTGTTGTTACTCAATGTTACTTAACTTAGGTAAGTTGCTGGCAGATCCACCAAGTTGAGAGTGGCAGCTACGAGAAGAATCAACCTTGAAACCAGGACTTGGTTTACCGTTAAACTCCGTTCCGTAGCCGAGCGGCTCAGGTGATAGCAGGTGCCATGGGACAAGCACAGCCCACTCCCTAGAAAGCCTGTGATGTTCCGTAGGCATAAGCCTCAGGCGCTGAGGTGTCCTCTTTGAGTCGGCCAAGGCAACAAAATAAGATAGATTACAATTTGGCAGGGTACCTTGAGACTAATTTCATAACAGTAGTAAGAGAGCGAGACTTCAGATCAAAGGTTTGCGAGGCTCATGTTTGCGTGTCAGTGACGAGTCCCCAAACAGTGTTGTTGTACGCGATCACGGCGACGGGGTCCACAAAAAACTGATTTGCATGATCTGGTCAACTCCGTACCTGATTTCGTAAGTTGGAGATTTGACTGAACACCATCCTTCCATCCATGGCCCAATTCTGATAGTGAACAACCAAACTCTTCATCAGATTGCATAGTCTGCATCCTCTGGGGTACCGGTACTGTGCAGGCTACCGAAAGTTCACTTCGTTGAAGCTCCTCTACCTAATTAGCGCAAACTGCAGCTAAGGTACCTCCTCGTATCTGGCCCTCTGTCGCGCTGGCCCGCCACTTATTCGCTTTCGATCAGCTAAGCCATCCAACCCACCTACCCACCAACCAGTCGTCAGCCGTCCTCACAGCAAGTCTGTCGCCCGATCGCGTTCTTTGTTCTGCTCGATTCCGATAGATCTGAGTCTTCGTAGCGTCAATTACGCTCCTCGTCCCGCGCTTGACATCCGCGACACGAAAAGATTATACAACGAAAGCGGACCGCATTGACTCGGGCGGCTTACGATTGTCAAGATGACGTTGAAAGAAGAGTTCCAGACGCGCAACTTTAGTGAGTAACTCCGGCTGTGGTTGAAGACCGCCTTTACATATGGATTGCTGGCTTCAGTGTACATGGGCTAACACTAGCTGTTATCCAGGCATTTATGCACAATGGTAACCAACATCCCGGGTCGCAAAGGCTGTTCACACTACCATGGCCATGACCATGGATTTTCAGGCGGGAATTAGGCTGACTTTCCATGACGGTCAGGTTTGGAATACTATGTCTGATTCTATGTTTTGCGCTGGGCATCGCGAACATATTCAGCGGCCATATCATCTTTAGCATCATCTGCTTGTGAGTAACTTTGATCA